>JAJONR010001878.1:0-100537 GCA_029582245.1 Solanum etuberosum | reverse complement strand
ACTTGCAAAATTTCAGATTTTGCTATTTCCAATTTAGTTCTTTTTGGAACTCAAGGTGCTACATCTAGTGACCTTAACACTTAAAAAAATTTAAATTCCTCGGTAAAATCCTACTCACAACGAAGGATGGTTCGAGTCTTAGCTCAAAAAATTTCTGGGTGTTACATGTACATTCAATATATTGATGTCATTCGGGTTGCATTTTTTAATGATGTAGATACATGTTCTTAGGATTCTCAACAAGAGTCTGTTGAGATCACTTCATCCACTCGTCAGCTTTTGAGTAAGACCTCCTTTCTTCCGGGGGACTGCGATTTTGTGAGTTATTAGTAACAGTTTTTGAGGAGTCGTAGGTCTTATCCCGACACTCATCTTTATGCAGTAGTGGCTTCATAGATAGATAGTTTTGGAGAGTCTTTCAGTTTCAGATATTTTATTTAAAACTTATGTTTCATACTAAGTATATTCAGTGAAGTTTTGAGATTTAGTAAACTGTTTTTTAATGTTTCTTTCAATTTGATTCTGACGTATGCTTGAGTTAGTCTTCCGCTTGTAGTAAGCAAGGATGAGGGTTCTCTTGGGGGCCACCAATGGTTCTTAAGTGCCGGCCACGTCCAGGATGTAGGCTCGGGTCTTGACAATTGTTTTCCCTTTATGTTGTTATGCAAAATAATAGTTCACTAGATTAACTGCATTAGACTCTTTGTAGCTCTAAGGGTGCTTAGTTCTTCTTTTTTTTGCAACCTATTGTATGTATATGAAGGGGTTAACTGAAATATATATATATATATATATATATATATATACATATCTGTGTGTGTACGTACGTGTGTGTGTACGTGCGTGTATACGTGCGTGTGCATGCGTGTACGCGTGTGTGTGTGGGTGAAATTTAATTTATATGGACTACCACAAACTTGCTTGCAATTACCATTATCCTCCCACATCAATGTGTTACAAGCTTAATCAATTTTCAGCCACCTAAAACTTAGCTTAACGTACTTTCCCCCATTCCAAAGAAATGAAAACTTCTTTTTACAAATGTCGCAAATCATATTACAGTGATATACACTAATAATATATTTATTGACAAATAACCCAGTAAACATAATAACTACTCATTTGGTCGGTGGCCTTCTTGTTGCGGTCGCAATAAACATTTTGTAGGAGTTGACCATTTTGGTCATCATGGTCATGAGATAGGACCTCCGCGATCGTGATGGTTTTTTTCTTATGGCTAACGATTGCAACCCTAGATGTCGTAGTGGTGATGAAGAACTTCATTTTTTTAGTGAGACGAATCCCAGAATTCTAGTTCAGTTAGTAATATTGAGAAATCAATAACTTGTCATCTTAGCTCTGATTGAGTTGGTTTTTTTGCTTTATTACCTTGAAATAGTCGAGTTTATGTGTGGGGAGTATTGGGAAGGTGTAGGGGATCGTTCTTTGAGGTAATTTCTTCTCCCAAAAGACCCCTCATACCTCTTTAATGATGTTTAGTGAGTTATCGTGCATGAACTAATTTTGTTTTCCTTTGAGCTCGGGCTGAGCCCAATTTCTAGGCATAGGTTCCTTGAGCTATTTGGGACCAATTGACATAGTCAATTTCAAAATTCCTGGTGTGGCTAACACAATTACATTTTGACTCAATTTTGGGGCATTCTTCAATTGTTTCGATTTCGGTGTCAAAACCTCTGTATTAACATGGTGATCACTTAGTTGATAGTGTGATAGTTGATATGTGGGTATTTTTACCAAATTCTCTTATCTATCAACTTATGTTTTTTTCTTGTTTATGTTAGAATGGGTGCATTTGATATAGTTTTTTTCTACTTTCTGGATATGATATATAGAGGTGTTTGGGGAGATAAAAGAAGAAAACAAGTGAAAATCGAGGCAAAATAGGGCTGAAATAGAAAGTTGATCTGGGAGCACACCTGTCTTCTTGAAACACAGTCAACTGCCTTGCGAATGAGGAGATCTAGTGAACCATGAACCGTGAATATAGTCAAGTTCATCTACAAAGGAGGAGTTCCAGCCAAAACAGATCTGCGAATGCAGTCAAAAGACTTACCAGGCGTTTAGGGTTCTTTTTTTAACTTTCACAATTTGATCCCAAATCACATAATACACTCATGCACAACCATTTTGAGGAAAAATCTTGGAAATTCTGAATTCATTAACATAGCTTGGAATTTAGGCATATCTTTGAGAGAAAATTTCCACGACCAACACCATTAAAGTGAAGATTCAGATCTTCAACTGTGATGATTTTTAACTCTTTCTTCAACTCTATGATTTTTAATGAATATGTCTAGGTGAAGTTGTTAATTGTTGATTTGGATATTGTGTTAGTTATAAACAACAGTTGGGTTGTTGATTTCTATTTTGTGGTTTTGTAATTAATTGAATATGTTCTTATCTATGAAATTAGTCTTTGATTATCTGATTAATCTCATGCTTTGAACTCTTCCCAAAGGAATTATTTTCTCCTAGGACTTGCCCATTTACTTTGATTTAGTTTTAATGAGTTAATTGAGGTTGGGAAAGATTGATCGGTTCTGATTTGATGACTAATCTCTCATCTATTGTATTTGAGCTAGTAATAGTAGAATCCTTGCAATGCCTATATTTGAATCATCTTTGTTGATACTAAGCTAGGTTCAAAAGAGCTAGTTGAGAAACATTTGCCTACGATCGAGGGATATAGGTGGATAATTGAGATTCCAAGGCATTCTTGATTCACTCATGATTAACTGAGATTGTATGGAATTAATATGCAATGGATGGTATAGATGTTGATTGACTTCCCATTCCCATATATCCTCGGTATCCTTACTTTAAAAGGCCTTTGATCTTGCTATCATCTATCTCATATCTTTAATTTTTATTGAAAACGACCCCCATTGTTACTGAAACCCATCCCAACCCCCATAACAAATACTTGTATCAATTGTTCATATTCAATAGTAGCTTATAATTCTTTATCTTTTTAATGGCAGTTACATTGTTCCCTGTGGGGTTCGACCTCGACCTCATACTTTGGGTATTACTATACATACCACTGCCTTCACATTGATTTTGTAAGGGGTGTAGTTGAGCATTATAAGAAAAGGCGGCCATTGTCGGGGAACAATTCGTCCTACTGAATTGGTTTAGAATTTATACTTTACTTGTTTCTATCCAAATTGTGAATATTTGTTTGTATTTTCTTTTTGGGTGTTGTTTATTTTTGTGTTTGTTCTATGGCTTCTTATGATGAAATCAAAATTGATGGTTGCAATCCCTATGTTAATGACCCATGTCCTTATTGTGAAAGACCTCATGTTGGGAAAAGTTGTGTAGATACCTCTCGAGATAAAGAAATGTGTGACAAAATGGGTATTGTGAGTCAAACATGGCTTGTGAGTGTACCTAACACCTTAAAAATAGTGTGAGGCTATGGGTGTCACGATCTGATTTCTTGAGTCATGATGACAAATAATATAAACCACCAGTAGGTAAACCAACCCATAACCCGGAATGACAAGTAATGGTGTAACGGCAGAAACAAAGTAGGGGCAACAATTTAAATACAGAAACATAAGATAGAGAGGAAGCAAACAAAAATATATAAATACAAAGTAAACATCCCTCCTAGAACTTGGAAGTCACAAATACAAAGCTGCAAAATAAAGAGTACAGTTTCCAATAGTGGACCCAAAATACAAAGACTTATCTCAAAATACAAAAGACTAGTCATCAAAATACAGATGGAGACTTGTAAACTATAGAACACCATGTGCTCACCCTCACCTCCGAATCTAGTAACTGTATGCTCGATATCAGCTTTCATAATTGGTAATCGGACCTGCATTCTGAAACACAAATAAAGTGTAGCTTGAGTACGAAAACAATAGGTTCTCAGTATGCATCATAGGTCGGCTAGCAAGAAAAAATTAAAGGCAATATGTAATGCTAGAATGTAAACATAATAGAGGTCAAAGAACAAAATGCTAAAAGGAATGCAGACGAGTGTACTAAGAACATAATTGAAGTAAGTAACAACTAACTAAACCTAACTGGACCCCATAATCCTATAAGGTACACTCGTGAGAGAGATTAATTAAACCCCAAACGGACCCTATAAACCTGACATGTACACAGAAGAGCTAAGAACTAAATAAGAGAACCTGAGGATATTTTCAAAACTCCCACATCCTTCCACGGACTTCAACCGCGGTAAAGGCACCAAAGGAACCAATGGAATCACCCAATCAGGACTTGAAACTGATCAAAGGGGGAAGGTAGTTGCCTAGTCATGGCTTGAAACTGTTCAAACATGTATAAGATGGGACCAAAACCCAACGAAAAGAGATGCAAATGAGAGGCTCAAAACAAGAGCAACAATAAGGTATACAAGTTTGAATTATAGAAAACAAATTATAATTTCCTTTGCCAACTCAACACTAGTCCAAACCATAGCACATGACCACCTTCGAAATTCTTAGAACCCCACTCTAGCTCTCATTCCATACATCAAAGCAAAATCACTGATAATGCTAAAATAACCCATGTTCACGTCAATTGATAACACTTTTAAAACCCTAGAAGAAAAGGTAAAGTTGAGTTATGTTGTCACCTAACTAAGGATCATACTATCAGACCAAAGTCTATTGTATCATCCTACGAGGAGATAAGTATTCCGAAGTGATGTCAGTTAGATTCTAAGGCCTGTCAGTTCCAAACTATGCAAGTCTATGATGATCACTAGTCTACACCTATACAATGACCAAACATGCTCACTATCAACCATAAACAACAAGAAAAACACACCACAAGATAAGTATGATCTTAAACAACAAAACTAATATGTTCTTAGACCCAAAAACCCTATAAAATAACCCACGATATGATTTCTAGCTGACTAAGCATGATCAACTAGATACACACCCCAAATTTTCTCAACTCAGCATACATTCACATATTCAAGGTCAATATATGGAACAAAAAGTCGTAGTCTACATCGAACTAGACCACATGCACTCCAAATCACAATTCCATAGCTTTTCCGTTCTATACGACCTCCAAATGCTGCCTCACTATCAAGAAAATTGTCACAACATTAAGATGTTCATTTAGACAAGAAAAACACATCAAATGTAGACATGCCAAAATTGGAGTAAGAATGGGAAATATGGGACCCATACTGGATATTCCATAATTGACACTATCAAAAGAACCTATTTAGCTCCTCGAACCTATATCCCAAAGGGGCACAATTCTAGGCTCAGAGGAGCCCATAAATTAATACATGAAATGAATCACCAGTTAATGTAAAGAAAAAAAGGGTTGGGGGCCTCTCCGAGACAATTTTTACCTTGAAGAAGGGCCCTTATGAATCCCCATACACACTATCACGAAACCATGAAGTTTTGTCCACACCAAACTTTGAATCACCTTAAATGAAGATCTAGAACTTGAATTATTGTCTAATGAAAATTAGAAATAAATGTTGATCGGGCTCTGGTATTTTTTAAAAAGACAAGAAAAAAAATACTCATCGTGATCATGGCGAAGAGGGACCATGATAGAGGAGGTCCACTCACCTCACCCTTATGAACACGGAGAAGCTCCCGCAATCATAGAGGGAAAAAGGCTAAAGTATCACGATTGCAGCAGGATGCCATCGAAAACAGAGGGAAAATGGACCAGACCCTCGTGAATTCATCCTAGGCCTTACGATCATGGAGGTCATATGACTTGGCATTCATGAACATTGAAATGATCCCCACAAACGTGAACATCATTGAGGCTTGGGTTCTTTTTGTCTTTACTTTCAATTTTGGAACATGATGTACGGGCTACACCCCAATCACTCTTATGTACTAGATGGCTTTGAGATGATGTTTAGATTTCCCATTTTCTATATAAAACTTTTATATGTTGAAACTGTCTTTTAAATCTCTTTATTCTATTATCTTGTATGATGAATGCTAAGTGGCTTGTATGGGACCACTCGGGGTCTTATCCGCCATGTTAGGCCAAGGGCTACCTTTGGTTGTGACAAACTTGGTATTAGAGCACAAGGTTTATAAAGGTCCTAGGAAGTCTCATAAGCCACGTCGAGTAGAGTCTTGTTCAAGAGTGTGAATCACGCCACATTTATGAATAAGGGGCTGTAAGTTTTTTAGGGAACTCCACTTCTTTCATTACTCTAAATTCATGTGATAGATTTAAACTCTATGATGTCTCTCTCCTAATCCCTATCTGATGCTCTACAGGATATTTTCACTCAAAGGGCATATGCTATAAGGAATGCAGGAGAGAATGTGAATCAAGAGGATCCTCCTCAAGCTACTCAAGTTCATATCGACCCATTGGCCAATCAAGTCACTAATGCAGAGTTTAGGGCCACTTTTCAAGTGTTGGCTCAAGCCATGATGGCTCAAGCCAATAGGGAGGTTGCGGTCCTCGTGAACCTAAATATCAGTACAACGAAAATTAGAGTGAGAGATTTCACTAGAATGAATCCTCTGGAGTTTCATGGTTCTAAGGTTGAGGAAGACCCTCAAGAGTTTATAGATGAAGTGTATAAGGTGTTGATGATCATGGGAGTGACACTGGTGGAAAAGGCGGAATCAGATGCTTACCAACTTAAGGGTGTTGCTCAAGTATGGTTCAACCAATGGAAAAAAGGGAGAGCAGAAGATGCGAGTCCTCTCGATTGGGAAAAGTTCAAAGTTTCATTCCTTGATAGGTTTCCCCTTGAGATGAGGGAGGCAAAGGTACTTGAGTTCATCAACTTTCATCAAGGAAATATGAGTGTGAAGGAATATTCTTTGAAGTTCACACAATTGTCTAGGTATGCTCTTACTATGGTTTTCGATCCTAGGGCAAGGATGAGTAAGTTCATTTCGAGAGTGCCTGAGATGGTTTTTAAGGAATGTCGTACCGCTATGCTTGTCAACGATATGGACATTTCTTGTCTGATGGTTCATGCCCAACAAATCAAAGAGGAGAAACTTAAGGAAGGTTCTAGGGAGGCAAAAAGTGCTAAGATCGGTGATGGTAATTTCTCAAACTCAAGGTCTGGTGGACACGGTCGTTCTAAGTTCCGACAATGGTTTTCCGGCCAAGGTTCATCCAATGCTCATCCTACGTTCAACAAAGATAGGGTGTATAACCCTAATCCTCAGGGATGAAATGGTAGTGGATATTCATTGCCTACTTGTGCTAAGTCTGGATAGAAGCATGAGGGTAGATGTCTTGCGGGTTCCAATGCTTTCTTTGGTTGTGGTAAGATGGACCACAAGATAAGGGATTATCCCTCAGTTGCGAAGAATGAGGGAGATAATCATCGACGGGCTCAACCTAATCCTTCATCTGGTCCTAGTGGGAGCCAGAAGCAAGACAAATTTATGCACTTCAAACTTGTCATGAGCTAGAAGGTTCGCCTGATGTGGTTACCGGTATGTTCAAAGTCTTTCAACTAGATATTTATGTTTTACTTGACACCGGTGCTACCTTGTATTTTGTAACACCATATTTGGCTATGACGTTTGATATTCTTCCGGATGTGTTGTTAGATCCTTTTTTTGTCTCTACTCCTGTTAGTGATTCTGTTGTGGCTAAAAGGATCGATAGAAATTGTCCCGTCTCCTTGTCCCATAGAGTCAGTCATGCTGACCTTGTAGAGCTTGATATGCTAGATTTTAATGTTATCCTTGGTATGGATTGGCTGCATGCATGTTATGCTTCTATTGATTGTAGAACCCGTGTAATCAAGTTTCAGTTTCCGAATGAACCCATCCTAGAGTGGAAAGGGGAATATTTTATTCCTAAGGGTCACTTTATCTCTTTTCTTAAAGCTAAAAAGATGATTTCGAAGGGTTACATTTACCGTCCAGTTAGGGTGAGGGATATAGATTCTAAGATCCCTAATCTTTAGTCGGTCCCCATTGTAAATGAGTTTCCGGAAGTTTTTCCGGATGATCTACCAGGTATTTCCCTGAAAGGGAAATAGACTTCGGTATTGATCTTCTCCCAGATACGCAACCTATTTTTATTCATCCTTATCGTATGGCTCCGGAAGAACATAAGGAATTAAAGGAGCGATTGAAAGATTTGTTAGATAAGGATTCCATCCGACTAAGTATCTCTCCCTGGAGTGCTCCAGTTTTGTTTGTTAGAAAGAAAGATAGTTCGCTCTGTATGTGTATTGACTACCTGCAATTGAATAAGGCTACCATTAAGAATAAGTATCCTCTTCCAAGGATAGATGATTTGTTTGACCAACTTCAAGGATCAAGTTACTTTTCTAAGATTGACCTCCGGTCGGGTTATCACAAATTGAGGGTGAAGGAAAACGTTATTCTGAAGATGGGTTTTCGAACTCGGTATGTTCATTATGAGGGTGAAGGAAGATGTTTCAAAGACACATTTTCAAAATCGGTATAGTCATTATGAGTTTTTGGTAATGTCGTATTGTTTGACTTATGCTCCGGTGGTATTTATGGATTTCATGAATAGGGTGTTTAGACAATACCTTCATATGTTTGTGATCGTGGTCATTGATGATATACTGATCTATTCAAGGAGTGAAGACGAGCATACCAATCATTTGTGGATTGTGTGGCAAGTCCTCAAGGACCAACAACTCTTTGCAAAGTTTAGTAAATGTAAATTTTTGCTAAGGTCTGTGGCTTTTCTTGGTCATGATATTTCTGGTAAGGGTATTGAGGTAGATCCCAAGAAGACGGATACGGTCAAGAGTTGTCCTAGACCTCTAACCCCTTCTGATATTAGGAGTTTTTTGGGTTTAGTCGGTTAATATAAAAGATTTGTTGAAGGATTTTCTTTGATTGCTTCTCCATTGACGACATTGACTCAAAAGAAGGTCAAGTTCATATCGTTCGAAGTGTGTTGATAACGCTCAACTACACTTCATCCAATTCTAAGTGTAGGCGGTCGCTAACGAGTACACACCCAACTAAGAATTGGGGTCGATACCACAGGGAGTGATACAGTAGATAATTCAATTAAGAAGTAAAAGTGTGTCCTAATCGTTTGTAGAAGTACAAATTTCGTAACATGAAAACAAATCACAAGGTTTCAACAAATAATATCAAATGGGGGGAAATTAGTAACCAATTTATGCCAAGGATTACTTAACAAGGGAAGTAAACAATTAAAGATGGGACCTTAGGAATGTGATCAGTTGAATGCTAATTTCGCGTAATTGGTAGTTACTAATTGCTTAATGTTGTTCAATCTCAATGGGTAGACTAGGTTTTGATTACAATAGAAATCTCTCGATCAACTATTATCCTTCAAGTGAGTTCTCTCGAACCTCAAAAAGCTTAACACTAAAAAATAGCCCATTTCCTCAATTAACCCACTCTTTTAAGCTGGTTTTGTAAAGATGCAATCAAACCCACTTTCTCAAGCTAGATTTTAAAGACGCAATCAATACAACTATCAATCAACCATTCTACTCTATTACTTCTTTCCAAAGAAAACATAGAGAACTGAGCTGTAATTGAATTTGCAACTTCAATTCATCAATTAAAACATGAACAAATAATTGAACACACTTCAAAACAATATTTAAATCATCAATTCATAACACCCATTAGCTAATTAATGCATTCGACTACATACACCCCTAAGTTAAAGTGGTTTTAGCTAAGCATACTTAAAAGCAAAAAATCGTTACCAACAATATTTTCCATCAGAATTGGTAACGATCTGCAATACCCAAATGTTGAAATCGAAGCTAAAATCTTACAATCTCCCAATCCAAATCCCAAACTCCACTAAGAATGTTAAACAAAAGTAAAAAATACAGAAGTAGACAGTGTCAAAACTCCTTTTCTTCTTTTAAAAATTATATTTATACGTTCCCAAAAATTCAGCATGGAGTCAACTCGGCGAAGTAAGTCGGGATCGCCGACCCATTCGGCGATCCGCCGAGTTGCTCTTCTCCTCACCTTTCGGCTTGGTTCCTCCATCAAATTGTTCTGGAAAGTTCGGCGAGCCTGATCGCTATCGCCTATCCATTCGGGGCGTCACCAAATCACCTTTTTGCTCGCCAAGTTGGTTTGGTCCTTCAGCTATTTTGCTAGATATTTAGGCGAGATGGAGGCCCAATCGGGGAGTCACCGAGTGGCTTTTGCGAGCTCCATCTTCTCTTTTCTTCAACATTTTTCAACTTTTTCGCTTCTTTTGCGTCATAATGTCCTTGCCTCACTCTTAAGCCTTCATTGTTGCATATCAACATATTAACATCAGTTATGAGCATAAAATAGGCATTGAGGACACTATATCATTGAATAATAAGCCCTAAATGAGTCGAAATTCCTGACTCGTCAACACCCACAACTTAAACTTTTGCTTGCCCTCAAGCAAAACACAAGATCAATCAGGCCAACAGGGATGTCTACAAATAGTGCTACTTGAGACTCAACATGAATGCACACAAGGTTCAATCCACACATGCAAGGTTCAATTGTGCACTAAAAGTTTCAAACTATGACTAGCCATCATCAAATAGAGTTCAAGCTCACAAAGCTCACTTCAAATGCAGATTCATGCTCAACAAGAGCATTCGAATGCCATCACATCAAGAGTGATTCCATACTCTCACAAGAACATGAAAGATTACAATTTAAGGAAGCAAAATCAACTCGCATGCTCTCAATGAGAAACACATGCATGATTTTACCATAGGCTTGCCCATATTTCCCAACGAACACATCAATCTCCTCATGCAACATCAAAAAGGTCATTCAAGGCCTGTAACTGGGCTGAGGGTAAACGTATGATCATTTTGGCTTAGTGACTTCAACCTTCATGAAGCATGGCTCACATCTTACTTCTTTTCCTTTTTTTCATTCTTTTCATCTTTTCAACCCATCCTTTGCATATTCCAAACACACAAAAATTTTGGTATAGCTCATCGGACACCCCTTTCATTTCCACAATGTATAATAAATACAAATTTTCATTTCTTCTCGTTTGCTGCTTTTCTCTCTCCTTTTGTTATATATGGAAGGGTTCAATCTTTTTCCTCAACAAAAGTTCCCAAGGATGAATTTCATGAACTTCTTGCTCAATTTCTTTCCTCATTCTTACCAGAACCCCAACTTAGGCCAAAGCCTTGGTTGGCTATTAAAACAGACCAATGCTCCATGAATTTTTTAGGTGGGGAGGACAAGGTCATTTATGTTCATGTTTAATCCAAAAAAAAGGTTAGGCTCAAATGGTGCTAAGACAGGTTCACATACTTACAAGGTGGTCAGACAAAAGGTATAGCAATTAGGTTCACTCTCGAAAATTCATGCCTAAGATCATTTCCTTCATTCACCAAAATTAGTCAATTGGACCAACGAGGCAAGTTCTAGAAATCACCATGCATATATTTCAAGTAAAGCTCACCACACAAGACATTAAACACAATCATCGATCATGACTATACAAATAAAGCTTGCGTGCAACATTCATTGCAAAAACTCACATCAACAATTCGGCTAGTAACAATGAGATGCTAAGAGTTCACACAAGACTTATGCAACTCAAATTTCGTCATTGGACTTGCACAACATATTGTTTATCAAAAGCACTATTCAAGTCATCGGTATTGGTCACAACTGACACTCAAATGTACAAGGGAACATAAAAAATATTCAAAAATCAAGCAATCAAGAGAGAGATAAGAGGGATAATAACAAACAATGGAGGGACCTTCACCCCACCATAAAGAACTAAGCATTGTCCTCAATGCATATATAGACTAGTAGGAATTTTTTTTAAAAAAAGTAGTAAGGGTCACTAATTTAAAGGATTGGAGTAGAAATGGCTCTTTAATTCACGTACTAGTTAGCGAACAGTACTGATGCCACCGAACTACTCGATGAATCACCGAATAGATTGCAGCTCACCGAAAATTACAAAAAGCTAGCCTCTCAGTTGAAGCAAAAGGGATAGATTAGTTGACCTTGCCTATCCAACTAGGCAAACCGCCGAATTGGCTACAGTCTCACCGAATATTCCACAATTGTCTTCAATCTTTGCTGTAAAAAGGGCGATGCATTTAGGTGATCTTGGGGACCATTTGGCAATTCGCTGAGTGAGTCACCCCCTCACCTGATTACCGTTCTTCTAAAGTAAGAGCTCCAACCTACACATGCAACAAACGTTATTCAAAATGACAAAAAGCTAAAAATTCGGTTACCTCCCAAGAAGCGCCTTAGTTAACGTCTTGGCACGACACGGAAATGCATTTAGGCCTCTTCCAAATACACCACTTCAATCACTGACAAGTCTAGGACTTCTCCAAAGTAAAGCTTCATGTTACCCATTCATCTTGAACACCGACCCCTCCTTGCTTTCAACTTCTATTCCCCCATTAGTGAACACACGAGTCACTTTGAATGGGGCATACCATTTTGACTTGAGTTTACCTGGAAAAAGTCGCAAACGAGAGTTATAAAGGAAGACAATATTGCCGACTTTAAACTCTCGCTGAAGGAATTTGGCATCATGCCACTTCTTCATTTTCTCTTTATAAAGGGCTGAACTCTAATAAGCTCGCAGTCGGAACTCTTCCATCGCTTGGAGTTGGTCGACTCTATCCTTTGAAGAATCCCCCCAATTCAAGTTTAATGCATTCAATGCTCACAATGCCTTTTGTTTGATCTCAATCGGTAGGTGACAAGACTTTATAAATGCCAATTGATATGGTGACATATCAATCGGGGTCTTGAATGCAGTGTGGTATGCCGAAAGAGCATCATCCAATTTTCGAGACCAATCAGTCTGATTTGTATTGATTATTTTTGCCAAAATCCCCTTAATTTTCCAATTCGACAACTCAACCTGCCCACTTGTCTGTGAATGATAAGGGGTTGCAACTTTGTGGTTAAATCCATATTTGCTGATCAATGATGCAAACAAACGGTTACAAAAATGAAATCCCCCATCGCAAAATGTATCGCTTTAGGAATTTCACAACACTTCTCCCTTCGTTGTTGGGTAAACCTACAACCTCTACCCATTTGGAAACATAGTCAACAACCACCAAAATATACTTATTGCCATATGAACTCACAAAAGGTTCCATAAAGTCGATTCCCCAGACATCGAATAATTCTACCTCTAGAATAGGATTGAGAGGTATTTCATGCCTTCTCAACATTCCTCCTTGCCTTTAGCCATTGAACACATTTTCTAACAAGAAAGTGCGCATCTTAGTATAATTTCGGCCAATAATAACAACTTTGAAGCACTTTAGCGGTCGTACGCACTCCGCTATGGTGCCCATTAATAGGTGACGCATGGCAAGCATCAAGAATCGCGATCACATCCACTTCCGACACACACCTTCTAATTATATGATCTGCCCATTCCTGAAATAGATATGGTTCATCTCGAAAATACTTCTTCACATCGAACAAGAACCTCTTCGGTTGGTAGAAATTCAGTCCATCGGGAAGAATCCCATACATAACATAATATGCGAAATCAGCATACCAAAGTGGATTACCATGTGATACAACAATTACCGATTCATCAGGAAACGCTTCCTCAATATCCCACTCACCTGAAACAACAACATTAGTTTCAAGCCTTGATAAGTGGTCCGCTACTTGGTTCTCACACCATTTTCGATCTTTGACCTCAAACTCAAACACTTGCAACAACAACACCCACCGAATAAACCTTGGCTTTGCATCTTTGTTAGCCATCAAATATCATATTGCAACGTTGTCTGTGTGGACCACCACCTTAGTGCCCAACAAAAAGACTCTAAGCATTTCAAAAGCATACACTACGGCTAACAATTCTTGCTCGGTGATGGTGTAATTTTTTTGAGCAACATTCAATGTCTTACTTGCGTAATAAACTGTGTGAAACAATTTACCCTTTCACTTACCAAGAACAGCTCCCAAAGCCACACCACTTGCATCACACATTAGCTCAAATGGAACGCTCCAATAAGGAGTAACAATGATTGGAATTTGGAGCCAACACTAGTTTTTCTTTCAAGCACAAAAACGCTTTGAGGCAAGCTTCATCAAAGTTCAAAACACTTTCTTTTGCAAGTAGCTTACAAAGAGGAAAAGCTACCTTAGAGAAATCTTTTATAAACAGCCAGTAGAAGCCTACATAACCTAGAAAACTCCGAACAACTTTAACCAAAATGGGAGGAGGTAGCTTGGCAATAACTTCAACTTTAGCTTGATCCACTTGGATACCTTCTCTTGAAATTTTGTGCCCCAAGACAACACCTTCTTTGACCATGAAATGACATTTCTCCCAATTGAGAACAAAGTTGGTTTCGACACATCTTTGCAATAATCTACCAAGGTGTTCAAGACACACTTCAAATGTATCACCCACAATCGAGAAGTCATCCATGAAGACCTCCATCGAGTCTTCCACCATATCAGCAAAAATAGAGAGCATATATCATTGAAAGGTTGTCGGTGCATTACACAAGCCGAAAGGCATTCTTTTGTAAGCAAACGTCTCATAGGGACATGTAAAGGTCTTCTTTTATTGATCCTCCGGTGCAATGGATATTTGATTATAACTAGAGTAACAATCTAAGAAGAAATATCATACACACCCCGCAAGCCTATCAAGTATTTGATCCATAAAAGGCATCAGGAAATGATCTTTCTCGGTCTATGTGTTCAATTTTTTGTAGTCCATGCATACACGCCAACCAGTGATCGGTCACATCGGTACAAGTTCCCTTTTCTATTTGGGACCACAGTAATACCACCCTTTTTTGGCACACACTGAACGAGGCTCACCCACTTGCTATCCGTAATAGGGTAGATGACTCCAACGTCATGCCATTTGATGATTTCCTTCTTCACCACTTCTTACATTTGAGGGTTTAGCCTTGTTTCATGCTCCACAGTTGGTTTCCATTCACTATCCAATTGGATCTTATGGTTAAAAATACCAGGAGAAATTCCCACAATATCGCCAATCGTTCATCTAATAGCTTTAATGTATCGTTTCAACACATTCATAAGTAATTGCACTTGCCATTCGAGCAAATCTGTGGTGATAATTACCGGTAAGCTGATGTTTGCACCCAAGAATACACACTGAAGGTGCGTGGACGTACCTTCAACTCAAGCTTTGGTGGTTCTTCAGTGGATGGTTTGGCGGGAGGGCTCTCCCGGTTTTTCAATTCAATATCAAGCTTTAAGGGGTTTACAGAATAAGAACCAAAACCCGATAGAGCAGCCACGACCTCATCACAATCTTAAATTTCTTCACCATCATAGTTCAAAAGGATGGCAGCTATGGATTCACCCACACAACACACTTAACTCACACTTGCAACTGCCTCATCAATCACATCAATGACTGATAGCACATGAATGTCACTAGGTTGCTTCATCAATTTACACACATTGAAAGTAACTTACTCATAATTTATCAGAAATTTCAACTCACCGCTTTCAACATCAACAAGAGCTCTTCCGATAGCCAAGAACGGCCTACCTAGAATAATGGGCACTTCGGCGTCAATCTTGCAATCAAGAATAACAAAGTTGGTTGGAGATATGAACCTATCCACTTTTACTAAAATATACTCCCTCCGGTTTAGAAAGAATGACCTAGTTTCCTTTTTAATCTGTTTCCAAAAGAATGACCCCTTTCTTTTTTTTAGCAACACTTTAACTTCAACTTTCCACGTGGCATGTTTAAGGCCACAAGATTAAAGAGCATTTTGGTACATTTGACATAACTTTAATTTAGAACCACAAGATTAAAAATTCCTTTTTCTTTTCTTAAACTCAGTTCCAAGTCAAACTAGGTCATTCTTTTTTAAACAGAGGGAGTAATAAAGAATGCTAATATGATGCTTTATAGATCGGTTGGCCATGAGAAGACTCATCGTTGTTAACTTAGGCTCCTCTAGCCCAAGCTGTTTGAAAATGGCATAGGGCATATAGTTTATACTTGCCCCCCAATCATACAGTGCTTTGGCTAATTGAAATATCCCAATAGTGCATGGAATAGTGAATGCCCCCGGATCAGGTTTCTTAAAAGCCACCTTGCTTGTCATAATGGGGCTACAAATATAGGACACCTCAACTGTTTCAAAATACATACTCCTCTTCTTGGTAATCAATTCTTTCATAAACTTTGCATAACCTGACATTTCTAACAACGTCTCCACCAAAGGAATATTTATAGATAGAGTTTTATTAACGAAGAGAAATTTTTGGAACTTTGCATCTTCATCCCTTTTCTTCAATCTTTGAGGGAATGGTGGCTAAACTTTAGGCAACAGTTTTGCAGGCACTGGACAAGGAGCAGCCCCCTCATTTGATTTTTTTACCTCACCGGTGGAAAATTTCTTCGGTACCTCGTCAACCTCTTTGGGCATTTCATTGTTCGACTCCTTGGTGAGCCCATCACTACTAATAGCAACGTTCTTCTCTTTACTGGACTTTTCCTTTTCATCACTTTCTACATCACTACACAGGACCTTACCACTTTGAGTCAACATCTCCATGCATTGGTCATGATTAATTTTCGAATTTAACATTAGCAGCATTCTCTTGTGGTTTCGAATTTAATTTAGGTGAAAGTTGAATCATTTGGATTTCAACTTTCTTCATGGAAGCCGAGTGGGAGGTCACCGTCTTATTTAAAGATAAGAAATCTCCTTCATCTCCTAGAGCACTTCATCCAATCCTTCCACTTTGTTTAGAATGCGAGGAATCATATCCTCGGCCTGAAAGCTTTCAAAATCATCCGTCGACTTTGGACTATCATAAGTGTGCACATAGAGATTGTTATAATCATCTCTACTCCTCAAATATGTGTCCCAATCCACCCAATCTCGATCTTATTTCTCCATCTATCCTCACCAATTCTGTTCAAACCTTGATTCCTGCTCGGCCTTAGAAAGCTCGAACGAGAACCCCCCCGCTTGTATTTATGAGAAATGGACCTCTTCATCATACATAGTTTCAAATCTTGCATCATCCGGACTCACATTTTTATAACCACCAACCATGTCATGCTTTTTCAACAACATCATTTGAGTCATCATCTTGGCCATGTTCTCATCACGTTCTTGGTTCTTTTCTAAATATTCTTTGATCAGCCCGAGATTTAGAGGATACACTTGATCCTCCCTTGTATACCCTGCATAATTAATTTTCATCATCTCATCAAGCAATACGGCAGCCACGGCAAAAGGTTTACTCATTGTACGACCTCTAATAATTTGATCATCTACACCTTCGTTGATTGTGTCAAGTCTCCGCTAGAAATATTGCAAGACACATTATTCGGCTACTCCTGAGTTGGACATTGGAAGAGCATCTTTTGGAACCTCAACCATGTGTCATGGATAGGCTCGCCATCAATTCGCCTTCCGTGAGCTCCTCCCAAAAAGTGATAGATTCCCTTGGCAACTCCTTCAACCACTTTGTTCCTTCCCCAATTAGAGAAAAGGGAAACGAACAAAATCAGACCGACTCTTGAGTGATGTTCTTGAAGGAAAACGGTCCACACATATCCAAGAAATTTTGGATGTGATCATGAGGGTCCTCATGACAAAGCCCTCCAAAGATACCATTCATTTGCAAAAGCTGCAACAAAGGGCTGGTCACATGAAACGCCGTATTGCCCACAGTTGGGGGCAATGAAATAGCAACCGCACTTCCCTGCTGATCCTAATTGACATCATGCAAGTTTCCGATGTCATCATTATTCCCAAGCTGACTTGCATGGCTCCTGTTCACACTCATTTCATCACCTATTTTGGAGCAATCACAAAAAGCAAAAATAAGATAATTAAACTACAATAAAATTAGTTCATGAATACACTTAAATGAAAGAATGCTAAACACCACTCCCCGGCAGCGGCGCCATTTTTTATAATGCTCAACTACACTTCATTCAATTCTAAGTGTAGGTGGTCGCTAACAAGTATAAACCCAACTAAGAGTTGGGGTTGATCCCACTGGGAATGATACAGTAGAGAATTCAATTAAGAAGTAAAAGCGTGAACTAATCGTTTGTAGAAGTAAAGATTTTGTAACATGAAAACAAATCAAAAGGTTTCAACGAATAATATCAAATGGGGGAAATTAGTAACCAATTTATGCCACGGAATACATAACACGAGAATTAAACAATTAAAGATTGGACCATAGGAATGTTATCAGTCAAATGCTAATTTTGCGTAATGGGTAGTTAATAATTGCTTAAAGTTGTTAAATCTTAATTGGTAGGCTAGGTTTTGATTACAATAGCCATCTCTCGATCAACTATCATGCTTCAAGAGAGTTTTCTTGAACCTCAACAAGCTTAACACTAATAAACAACCCATTTCCTTAATTAACCGACTCTTTCAAGATGGGTTCGAAAAGACGCAATCAAATCCACTTTCTCAAGCAAGATTTTGAAGATGCAATTAATACAACTATCAATCAATCATTCTACTCTATTACTTCTTTCCCAAGCAAACATAGATAAACTAAGCTAGAATTGAATTTCCAACTTCAATTCATCAATTAAAATATGAACAAATAATTAAACCCACTTCAAAATAATATTAAAATAAGAAATTAATAACACCCATTAGCTAATTAATGCATTCGACTACATGATCACACCCTTAAGGTAAAAGGGTTTTAGCTAAGCGTGGTGAAAAGAAAGAAAGCATTACCAACAGAGTTTTTCATCTTAACTGGTAACGATCTACAATACCCAAGTGTTGAAATTGAAGTTAAAATCTTACAATCTCCAAATCCAAATCCCAAACTGCACTAAGAATGTTCAACAAAAATGAAAAATGTAAAGACTCTCAAAAATTCAGAAGTAGACAGTGTGGGAACTCCTTTTCTTCTTTCAAAAATTATATCAATACGGTCCCGAAAATTGAGCAACAAGTCAACTCGGTGAAGTAAGTCGGGATCGCCGACCCATTCGGCGATCCACCGAGTTGCTCTTCTCCTTGCCATTCATCTTGATTCTTTCATCAAATTATTCGGCAAAGTTTGGCGAGCCTGATTGTTGTCACCGATCCATTTGGCACGTCGCCGAATCTTCATTTTTCTTGCCAAGTTTGTTTGGTCCTTAGGCTATTTCGTTGGAACTTAAGGCAAGCTGGAGGCTCACTAGGCAAGTGGCCGAGTGGCTTTTGTGAGCTCCAACTTCTATTTTCTTCAACTTTTGCCCTCATTTTGCGTCATAATATCCTTGCTTCACTCTTAAGCCTTCACTGCTGCATATCAACATATTCACATCAGTTATGAACCTAAAATAGGCATTGAGGACTCTATATCATTGAATAATAAGCCCTAAATGATTCAAAATTCTCAACTAATCACGTGTGAAAAGACTTTTCAAGAATTTAATGATAGACTTACTTCCACTCCGGTGTTGACTTTACTGGGAGGGATTGATGGTTATGTTGTGTAATGTGAAAGCCAAGAAAGGTCTTGATTCAACTTTGATTGAATTGAAGGAAGTGGTGTTTATAAAGTTCATAGAGGTTTATCCCAAGGGGGAGATGGCGTTCTTGGATATAAAGGTCATTTGTGTGGCCCTAATGTTGATGACTTAAGAGAGTAGATCTTGTCAAAAGCCCACAGTTCTCGATATTCCCTTCACCCGGGAGCCACCAAAATGTACCTTGACTTGCGGGAGATCTATTGGTGGAATGCAATATTTGAATTCCTACTTGGAAATGCGAATATTTGAATATGGACTTCATTGTTGGTTTACCACACACCCAGCGACAACATGGCTCAATTTGGATTATTGTTGATCGAATGATGAAATCGGCTTATTTCATTCCCATCAAGGTTTCTTATTCGGCGAAGGACTATGCTAAGTTGTATCTGAAGGAAATGGTGAGGTTCCATGGAGTTCCCTCATCCATTATCTCTGATCATGGTACCCAATTCACTTCTACGTTTTGGAAATCTTTCCAAAAAGGTCTTGGTACTCGTGTTAAGCTTAGCACTACCTTTCACCGACAAACCGATGGGCAAGCGGAGTGTACTATCAAAACTTTGGAAGGTATGTTTAGAGAATGTATAATTGACTTCAAGGGTAATTGGGATGATCATTTTCCTTTGATAGAGTTTGCATATAACAATATCTACCACTCAATTATTGGCATGGCTCCATTTGCGGCCTTATATGGTTGGAGGTGTAGATCTCATAAGGGTTGGTTTGAAGTGGGCGAAGTTTCTTTGATAGGTCCTGAATTGGTACATGAGTCTCTGGAGAAAGTTTGACTTATAAGAGAAAGGTTGAAAATGGCTCAATGTTGACAAAAGTCTGATGCCGATCTTAGAAGAAGAGAGCTTGAGTTTTATGCTAATGATTTGGTCTACTTGAAAATTCTACCCATGAAGGGTGTAATGATGTTTGGGAAGAAAGGGAAGTTTAGTCCCCGTTATATGGATCCATATCAGATGTTGAGGTGAATTGAAAAGGTTGCTTATGAACTTGAATTGCCTAATGAGTTGACATTGGTACATCCAGTCTTTCGTGTCTCGTTGTTGAGGAAATGTGTTGGAGATACGACATCTATAGTTCCTTTAGAAAGTTTTGGAGTTAAGGAGAATCTTTCTTATGAGGAAGTTCCGGTTGAGATTTTTCACCGGCAATTTAAGAAGTTGAGAAATAAAGAAGTTGCCTCCGTGAAAGTTCTTTGGAGGAATCAGTTAGTTGAGGGTGCTACTTGGGAAGCCGAGGCTGATATGATTTCCTGATATCCTCAGCTCTTTCCCTCCGTTCCTACTCAAGATTGAGGTATTTAGCTCCTCATGATTTACACATTGGGTGTCATGTGTCTTAGATATTCCCATGATTTCCTCATTATGCACGATTCATGAAAAGCTTAAATTGTAAGAAAATGAGTTATTTGATTGATTCCTACATGTTTCTGTTCATTTGAATATGAGATGAATATAGACTTCATGATATGATGTTTTGACCATGTTTTAGCTTGGAGTTGATGTTTCCTCCTCGGATATGTGTATTTATGTAATTGCATGCATGTTGCGGAGATAGATTAAGTTTCTACCTTCCTTATGATGTCTTGAATCTCATTCGAGGATGAATGTTCCCAAGGGGGAGATAAAGTTACATCTCAGAATCAAGAAGGCTAGGAAGGGGCCAAGCAAGACGTCACCAGCCCAAAAGTGGGCCATGGGACCCTCCACGGAGCCCTTGACGGGCCGTGAAGGGGAGCACTTCTCGTTATGGGGCTCTTGAAAATCTTCCAGAACCTGACCAAGATGGATTCCCCTCCCACGATCCCTTAGACAGACCGTTAAGGTGGTCGTGAAGAGGGTCAAGGCCATAGGGGTTCTCCCCTAGCCACTACTCAAGTACCACAACTGCCATGACGGCTCATGGAATCCTTTATAGGCGGTGAAGGCCACCGTGGCAATGGTCGCGTCAGCTTTAACTCTGGGTCTGTTGGGTCCTTACCTAGAAGTCCTATATATGTGTTTTTAACCCCAAATTTTTCCAATTGAAATCATTCTCTCAATTTCAGAAAAGAAGAACAAGTCTTCCTCTCAAAAAAATTTCTCTCTCTAGAAAGCTTGAAGAAGAAGGAGTCAACTAGGGTTTCAAGTCAAGCCTCCAATTCCACCATTGAAGGCAAGATCTTGGCATTTAGGTATGATAGTTTTCATTCATCGAGCCCTTTCCTCCATGGAGTTCTCAAATTCTCCAATTTACAGTGTTAATTCCCCAATTGAGTTAGGGGTTTCTTCAGTGTAATAGGTTCCTTTAAATATTGATTTATTTGATTGGTTTACGGATTATTATGCATGAATTGATTTATATCCAATGATTTTAAGATGAATTCTGATGAACCCATGATTAACGCATGTTTTCTAGATATTAATGATTGAAAGTGGGTTTTGAACTATGAAAGGTGATTTATGGGATTATGCATGTTCTTATGGAATTAAAGAGATATGATGTAATTACTTTAGAGTAAAAGCATATATGTTGTTGTTGTGGTTAATTTATGTGAAAGGATTGCTCACATAACTACCTCATGCATGAATGTGAAAGGTTTTCATACATAAAAGAATTCTAAGGTTGAAAGGTCTTCTCACCTAAAATTAATTAAAGTTAAGGAGCTATTCTAAGAATGAGCCAAGCGGCGATTACCCATGACCTCTAATGAAAGACAAGAGGCGATTACCCATGTCAGATGATGTAAGGACAAGGGGCAATTACCCAAGTCCCTTAAAGAAAAGATGAATAAGAATAATAGATATTCTGTGGGAGTTATGTTTAGCACCGAGTAGACAAAAGACGATTACCCATGTCCCATAAACTATGTGCCAACATAGGATTGTCTAGATATACATTAGCTAATGGATCCATGTAAGCTAGAAGTTCATGGTCTTACGTTGGTATGTAGGACATCCCTTTTTGGTGTGGGAGACACCAGATTCCATGTTTAATCGCTCACGTGGTCTTATATGTAAGTTAAAGGTAACTCTCCCAAATTAATGAACAAAGGTTGCTTCATAAGTATCTCACATGCATCTTAAGACGATGTCTACTTGCATTGACCATGTTTTATGACTATGTTTTCTAAATCTTTCATATCAAGTTCTAACTTGGTTATTGCATAGTATGAAAATGTCCCTTTATCATGATTTTTACGTTTCATGCATGACTATCTTACTTAGTACATATTTGTACTTACGCATACTCTTGCCTACATTTTCCCCAAATGTAGGGACCGACCTTACATATTCGCACTTCTGTGGCTAGGGATCTCATATAGAAGCTTGAAGATTAGTGCGTCCTGATGTTTCGAGGATCGAGCTTGGTTTCTTTTTGTCTTTACGTTCAGTTTTGGAACATGATGTACGGGCTACGCCCTGATCATTCTTATGTATAGATGGCTTTGAGACGATGTTTAGATTTCTGCTTTTCTCTAAAAATCTTTTATATGTTGAAACTCTCTTTTAAATCTCTTTATTCTAAGTGGCTTTCATGGGGCCTCTCAGGGTCTTATACGCCATGTTACACCTAGGGGATACCTTATGTCGTGATAGGGATGCAGCAGGTGTTTATTAGTATGACAAGCA
Source organism: Solanum etuberosum (assembly GCA_029582245.1). Lineage (NCBI taxonomy): Eukaryota > Viridiplantae > Streptophyta > Magnoliopsida > Solanales > Solanaceae > Solanum > Solanum etuberosum. Next base: position 77,426 of record JAJONR010001878.1, on the reverse strand, counting down.
TGCATCACTCTGTATGACGTTTGCATTACATTGCATTCAACCTTATAATCATTATTTGGCCTTTATGAGTGAGTTATTGTGTTTTGTGGTGATTTGAATCTAAAAGGTTGTGATGCTACCATAGAGACTGTGATGTGTGGATTATTATATACTACATGTAGTGTCTTGTATTTGTTACTTGTGAAATGGCTAGGATGGGCTGGTTCTTGTGTCTTTTTAGGTTGCAGTATACAGAGGTTAGGATGGTGTGTCAGGGTACAGGTGTTTGATATTGAATTACTTAGGGTCAGTTAGGGATACTTGTTGAGTACCTTTGTTGTTTTGGTACTCACTCCCTTTCTTTCTACATTTGTATACGTTATGAGCCTGGATGGTCTTGATCATTCCTCCTGCATCATGTCTGAGGCCCATTTTATGAGTTTATGATGTAGCTGCTTGTCATCCCGGCAGACGTGACATAGTGTTGATTACGCCTTTCTACTATTCCAGTATTTCAGAAATTCAAACATTTGTTTTCTTTAAATCTATTATAAAACTTCGTGTCTTGTACACATGACACCATATTTTGGCCTTAGCCTAGGTGTAGGCCAGGGGTTGCTAAGTCAATTGGCCTTAGTAATTGTTCCATGTCTCTTCAAATAGTTTAACTACATGTAGATTGATAAGCAGACTTGGGTCTGATAGTATGATCCTTATCAAGGTGACAAATCAGCTCTTGTGACCGTTCATCCCTAATTTTTTCCTTTTGTATTGAGTAGGGTGGGTTTCTCTGGTGATTGCAATCCTGTAGGCTATTTTGGAGAAGAACTTTGATTTGGAAATGGAATGGGTCACTGGTGACTTTGGAGGTTGTTTTACTCTATAGTGTGGTCCTTTAAGAGGAAGAACATGTAATTAGAAGCTTTCAAGGATTTTATCCATGGTTCGAGGTCTGTGCCCATGGTCACTAGCCGCAACTCAAGGTCTCTGTGCATCCCTATAACCTTAGGTGCAAGGCCCATCTGTACCCTTTCTAGCCCCAGTTAAATTTCGGGTGTCACTTCTATTAGTCGGCTTGGTGATTCTAATCGGTTCTTTGGGTTGCCTTTATTGTGGTTCGAGTCTATGGATAGCCGTTATAGTTCTAGAACATATTTAAACTTAAATGTCCAGAAGTTTTCCTAACTCTTCTGTGTGCCTATTAGGATTTTGGGGGTCCATTTGGGTTATTTACTTTCAATTCTGCACGAGTGTACCTTTTGGGCTTATGGAGGTCTAGTTAGGTTATAGTTAATTAGATGTTTACTTTACCGTTTGTCCTTTTTATAGACTCGTGTTCTATATAGTTAGGATTTCATTACCATTTCATTCTTGTGATTGCTAGTTTATTTTATTTTATTGCTTTTCATATTGTCTTTACGTTTCAACTTCATTCGACCTATGATGCCTACTTGGTACCCATTGTTTTGGTACTCATACTACATTCTACATCTATTTTCTTGATGCAGATTGTACCACCATCCATCAAGGTTTATTCTTACCAGCTATAGAGATCTTCAAAGTTGAGAGTGAGCTGATGGAGTCCTAGTTCAGCCTACCTCTGTTTTTATATAGTTTTTTTCTAGTCTTTTATTTTCGAGAAAAATATGTACTTTGTGGTGCACTTTTCAGACGTTTACTCTATTACTAGCATTGTACTTGGGTCCTTCAGGTTGTGGGATTGGAACTATTTTTTAATTTGTATATCTTGTTGTTGTTCTTTGTTTCCACTGTATTTCCTTAAATTTCTCTTTATCTCTTGTCGATTTACCCAATATGCTTGTTACATGTCATTGCAGAATATGGGTTGGATTACCTACTGGTGGGTTGTAGTAGGTGTCATCATGACTAAAGGATATGGGTCATGACAAAGTTAGTCTTAGGCACTAGGTTACCGGTGTCATTTGAACAAAGATAATGTCTAGTAGAGTCATGTGGATCGATACCGAGATGTCAATATCTTTTTTTTGGGAGGCTAAAAGACATCTTTAGGAAGATTCACTCTTTTGGTTCATTTTCGTGCGCTTGGTTTTCTAATTTTGTTTTTGGAATCTTACTTTTTTCACTCTTTCACATAATGACTCATACACCAGGCTCAACAAGTAGAGGTGACACACCGAGCCCGCAGGTAGAGCCCCAACTAGTGGCAGAGGAAAAACTTGAGGTCTTTCAGGGACTGTAGCAATAGTTGGGACCGGGGTAGGGAGGCAACTCTTGAGCTAGTGGTGGAGCATAAAGCAGCTCATATTTCTCCATAGGTAGTGGGCCCAGGAGAAGCCTAGCCACCACCTGAACTATGGAGGAGCTCCGTCACGAATTCCATTGGCAGAATGACATGAGGGCTCATCTTCAGGGCAGCTATAGTGGGTCTCATTCTAAGGGAAGGGACTCCTAAGAGCAACCTCGCCAGTGGTTTCTACAACATGGTACGTCTAGCTGGATTATTTAGGTAGCGGTTCAGGCTTCAGAGGGTGAGGAGTTCAGTCAGGGTTGTTTTTTTTCATATCAAAATTCTGGAGGCTCACATTCGGGTTCTTTTGGCCATAGTGGCCGATGTTTTCAGAGTACTACTACTTAGGGTTGTTTTGATTTTTGTGATCTAGACAACTGGTCTAGATAGTTTCCCCGATATAGGATGACTGCACCTACTTAACATTCAGCTCAACTAGTTTCAGTGGTAACAACTCTAGCTAGAGGTGGTGCCCGAGGTCAGGACTGATAAGGTGGTCACCAGGGAACTCGAGGAGGATCTCGGTGAGGCAAGTCAGGTGGTAGATCAGATGCTCTTATTAGAGGTACACAAGGCAACCTACGTGCATCTCCAACGATAGTGGAGGCTGAGGCATCAGAGATTTTTGTGCTATAAGTGTTCTCTGCGAAAACAGGTAAGAGTCTTTTAATAGAAGAGTCAAAGTCAATTGACGACCATGAATGCGACTCTCTCACTGCGAACGTGGCTTGTTAACTATGAACAAAGAATGAATATGCTCCTATTCCTGTGAATGCGAAAGTTCGAGTATTTTTCAGGTATTGAAAAGGCAGTTATGTGATTTAGTGACCATTTTTTTTCACTTGCAAGGAGACAAAAAATTCCCTCTAAATCCTCCCTCATATAGATTTCTTCCATGATAAAAGTTTCTTGTTTGGAATTAACCCTCATGGTATGTACTTTCTGCCCCCCTCTCTTTTTGCCTCTTTGGTAAGTAAGGTATATAATGCAAGTAAGCTTAAATGATTATTATATGTTAAGTTTGGAATTCGGTCTTTAAATGTTTATTTGTTGTTTATTATAATGTTGATGATGTGAGGATTGTTTGTTAACTAATTTTGGGACAAATTATGAGTTATAGTCGGGTAAAAATATTGCCCCCAAGGTGTTTGATAAAATTTCCTAAAGGGCTTCAGATGTCTGAGGAAGATGATGACTCAGCAAACGTGGTTGTCATTAGACTCTTCGAATTCCATAAATGTGGAAGTTTGGTCCTCACTGAACCACAGATGCTAGTGGCTTCCGTAAACGTGGAGGTCACAGACTTTGGCAGTCCCTAAAAACTAGATTTACACATCTTAGCTCGGGTCTTCTTTCGACTATTTCTCTTTACTAAATACTTCCTAATACATTTTTTTTGTGTCCATAAGAAATTTTAACATATGGGATTCTTTTATTGGTATTTTGAGCATATAATGACTTCCAAATCTATCTCAAATAATCATGACTTTCACCAAAATTTAAGGAGGAGGACTACTTTGGTGCAAGCAGATTCTTGTCCACCCAATATGCCTAAAAATATGATAAATACTTTGGGCGGGCCATTGTGAAAGAAAAGGCATATGTATGGATAAGCTTCAAGAGGGGATGCCAGATTTCTAAGGCCGACTTGAGTCTAGTAAATTGATTTGCTTTGCCATTGAGCCTATCAAAGCTAACCACACCTTGGTTGGGGAGTTCCATGAAAATGCGCTAAAAACAACATTTGGGGAGGCCTCGGTGACCACCGTCCGGGGTGTGAAAATAAACTTTATCCACAAAGTTATAAATACAATCTATGGACTCTTGAATGCTGAAAATAAGGATTTCAAGGATCGATATATAAAGTTGGGAAATCAATGGCTTGTTGCCAAATTGTATGTCGGGTGCCTCAGGAGTGGTTTGTATCAAATAGAGGGATTGATTCACATGAGTTCACCGCCGATATCAAGTCTTGTCCTTCTATCATTTATTTTCAGATAGTCCCCTTTACTCATGATACCGAGGTTACCTTTGATAGAGACTTCATCATTTCCGCGATTATGGATGGGTTTGAGATGAATGTGGGTCAGATTATTGTGGATCATATGGTATAGTTTTCACAGGGGAGGGCCAAGAGCTTTGTGTTTCTATCGTTTGTCACCCGGTTATGCTATGATGCAGGGTGGTCAAGCACCCTACTGATGAGGAAAATAATTCAGGAAACATGATTCATCCGTTAAGGAAAAAGTCATCAAGGAAATAAGAATAAGAAGAGGAAAATTGATGTTTTATCTCCTACATTTTGCCAGTTCACCGAGTCTATTCTTGCAACACCTCTGATGTGCCTAGCTCCGATAAAACTAGGAAAACCACAGAAAATTAAAAACCATAGATCATAAAATCTACTTCCCATTAGGTGTGATGCAGCGGACAATGTGTGGTGTGTGCCCTACATCGTGGACCACCTTCTTAATCTAGTCTCAGATTTATACAAGTCAGTGATGTTTTTCCTTTAGATCAATTCTATCTTTTTGCTTTAAGACTTAAATTAATCTATTCATACATATTCGGTAACAAAATAATTATCCTTAGATGCATTGAAATACACAAGATTATCCACTGAACTTAACTAAATTATCGAGAAAATATGTCGCTCGGTTGCGTAAATACACTCAACATTATGGGGGATTAGAATATTCTTATATCATGCCCGAACTCAAATTCAGACTTCCTCATATTCTGCTTAGACTCAAACTTAAAATGGGAATTAATAATATAATACGCCCGGACTCGAACAATTACTAGAATCAGTAATTTCGTTCAAAACATCTATTTAAAGAGTACAATTCTTGTGATCCATGACGATAAATGAGTATGGATGATCAAGCAAATAAAATTAATTGGGTATGAAACATGTATGTATACAATGCATTCATCAACTCTTAGGTTACAAGCCTCAAAATAATCCATTTCTCAATCTTGCCTGTCGGCCACACTTTCTCTTTGAACTACTGATGAGTCGGGGATTTCGACACATTCAGGGCTTAATATTTAAGGAATTAGTATCCTCAATGCCTATTTTATGCTCGAAACTGATGTTAATATGTTAATTTGCAGCAATGAAGGAAAAACAGGAAGACAAGGGCATTACGAGGAAAAATAGAGAGAAAAAGCTGAAAAATATGAAGGAAAGAAAAGTTGGTACTCGCCAGAGCCACTCCGAGACTTGCCAAGTTGACCTTTAGCTTGTCTAAAGTTCCCGAAGCACAGCACATGGACAAGACCAAATTGGTGATAGGTGAAGAAGTTCGGCGATGCCAATGTAGTTCGCCTAAAGTTACAAAAAAGAGGTGGTGCAAGGCCATGTAAAGAAGGTAAAAAGAGGAGCACTCGGCGCGTCGCCGACTAGGTCGTCAAGCCCGATCTACTTCGCCAAAATTTATAGAGCAACTGGTCAAAGGACTAGCCAAGAAGGTTATCAAAGGGGTACTCGGTGCATCGCCGACCAGGTCGGTGAGGCCCAACTTACTTCACCGAGTGACCCCGATGCTGAAATTTTTGGAATGTATAAATGCAATTTTCAAAAGTAGAAAAGGAGTTCCCACATTGTCCAGTTCTGGGTTTTTAACCTTCAACATTCTAAACATTGTTCTTACACTTTTTGAGTAGATATTTAGGGTTTGTTTTATTTTTAGCTTCAATTTGAGCATTTGGAGTCTCGTGGATTGTTGCCCAATTTGATGGAAAACATAGTTGGTAACGATTTCTTGTTCTTTATTATGTTTGGCTAAAAACCCCATTCTTGGGGGTGTGGTTATGTAGTTGAATGTTTCAATTAGATTATGGGTGTTAATATTTACTGATTTTATTGTTTATTTGAAGTGGGTTCAATTAATAGTTTCTGTTTTAATTGAGAAATTGTAGTTGAAAATTCAATTCTAGTATAGTATTCTAAGCTTGCTTGAGAAAGAAGTATTATAGTTAAAACTATTAGTTGATGATTGTAGCGATTGTGTTGTTGCAGATTTAGCTTGAGAAAGTGGGTCTAAATGCAGTCCTACAATTCTAGCTTTAAAAAGTAGATTGATTAAGGTATTGGGCTGCTAATTTGTGTTGTACATGTCAAGGTTCGATAGAACTCTTCTGATTCGTGATAGTTGATTGAGAAATGGCTATTGTACCTAAAGCCTAACCCACCCACTGAGGTGCAACGACTTTTAGTAAATAATAATTACCCATTTAGTGAAATTGGCATTCAATTTATTACACTCCCAAGAAACCCTCTCTACTTGTTTACTCCCAGTTATTTGTAGTTGTTAATTGTTCATACGAATTCCCCCATTTGACATTAATTGTCAAACTCTTATCATTTACTTTATTGTTGCGAAAATGTCTACATCTACAAACAATTAGAACACCATTCTACTTCGTAATCGAATTCTTTATCATATCACTCCCTGTGTGATCGACCCCTACTCTTAGTTGGGTTTATACTTGTTAGCGACCGCCTACACTTAGAATTGGATGAAGTGTAGTTGAGCGTTATCAAAAATGGCGCCGCTGCCAAGGAGTGTTGTTTAGAATTCCTTTACTGGAGTTTAGTTGTGAACTGATTTTGTTGTAGTTGAATCAACTTATTTGTGTTCTTTGTTGGCTCCTCTTAAACAGGTGAAGAGATGAGTGTTAATGGGAGCAATTCCAGCCAACTTGGGAACAATGATGACATCGGTAATTTGCACGATGTCAATGAAGATCAGTTGGGAAGTGTGGGTGCTATTCGATTCCCTCCGACTGTAGGCAATGTAGTGTTTCATGTGACCACCACTATGTTGCAGCTGTTGCAAATGAAGGGTCTCTTAGAGGTCTTGCTAATGAGGACCCTCATGATCACATCTGAAACTTTGTGGATGTGTGTACGCCATTTTGTTTCAAGAACATCAGTCGGTCCGACTTCGTTTGTTTCACTTTTCTCTAATGGGGGAGGCAACGAAGTGGTTGGCCAATTTACCAAGGGAATCAATCACTTCTTGGAAGGAGCTCACAGATGCATTTTATGTAACGTTTTTCCTTCCCTCGAAGATGGTGAAGTTGAGAGATAATATTCAGAACTTCAAGTGAGTGGATGGTGAACCTATTCATGAGACATGGTTGAGGTTCCAAAAGTTGCTGCTCCAATGTCCAACTCACGGGCTACCGAACAATGTGTTGTTACAATATTTCTACCAGAGCCTTGACTCAGTCAACAAAGGTGTGGCAGACCAGCTCATTCGAGGATGAATCATGCAACAACCATTTGATATATCATCTACCCTTCTTAATGAGATGACAAAAATCAATCGAGCATGGTACACTAGAGAAGATCAGGTTGCTCCGTTGAGCTTTGGGATGACAAAAGAAGCAAATGGAGAATAACCAAGAGAGAGATGAAAACATGACCAAGATGATGTCCCAAATGGAAGTATTAAAAAAATAGGTCATGTGGGGTAGTTATGAAAACAAAGAGGTACAAAATGTGTCAACACTAGAGGAGGTTTCTTGCCTGGGCTATTTAAAATCGGGCGGGAATCAATGTCAGACCATATTTTGTGAGAATGGATGGAGAGGTTACAATCATGATTGGGCTAACCAAAATGGCTTTTGGATGAGGGAAGACGACGAAGATTCTTGTTACATGCACATGGTTGATAGTCCAAGATCTTCGGACAGTTCTGGGAGCTTTCAGGTAGATGATTTTATGTCTCGCATTCTAAATATGGTAGAAGGATCTGATGAAGTGCTCAAAGAAATTAAGGCAGATTTCTCATCCTTGAACAAGAAGGTAAACTCTCACTCGGATTCCATCAAGTAACTTAAATTTCAAATGAGTCAATTTTCAGCCCAATTAGAGTCTAAACCGCAAGAGAGTTTTGCCAATGATGTGATGGTGAATTCAAAATGAATCATGATAACTTCTTGGCAGGGTTAACTCGGAGTGGAAAAGTGGTAGCTGGTGACATGAAAGTGAATAGTGAGGCAAACACTAGAAGAAAGGGGAATGATGCCATTGATGAAGAGGGGTTTAGCCAAGAACCGGAAAATGACATGCCCAAAGAAAGTGATGAAGTTCCAAATAAAATTATCATCGGGGAATTGCAAACGTCAAATGAGGGGGCTGCTTCTTTGTTGAAATCTACAAAACCATTGCCCAAAGTCAACCCACCATTCCCTCAAAGACTAAAAAAGAAGGATGAAGATGCATAGTTTCAAAAATTTCTATCTGTTTTCAAGACTCTGTCTATCAATCTCCCTTTAGTGGAAGCATTGTTGGAAATGTCGGGCTACGTGAAGTTCATGAAAGAATTAGTCACCAAGAAGAGAAGTATGGATTTTGAAACGGTTGAGGTGTCTCATAGTTGTAGTTCCATCATGACAAACAATGTGGTTATCAAGAAAGCTGATCCTGGGGCATTCACTATTCCGTGCACTATTGGGATGCTTCAATTTGCCAAAGCGTTGTGTGACTTGGGGGCAAGCATTAACTTGATGCCGTATGCCATTTTTAAACAATTTGGGTTGGGCGAACCTAAATCTACAACAATGCAGCTTCTCATGGATGATCGATCTATTAAGCATCCCATTAGCATACTTTATGATATTTTGGTGAAAGTGGATAGGTTCATATTTCTAGCTGACTTTGTCATTTTATATTGTGAGATTGACACTGAGGTACCTACTATATTAGGTAGGCCATTTTTGGCTAACGGAAGATCCCTTGTGGACGTTGAAAGTGTTGATTGAAATTTCAGGTAAATGATGAGGAGGTTACTTTCAATGTGTGCAAATTGATGAAGCAACCGAGTGACATTCATGTGATTTCAACCATTGATATGACTGATGAGGCATTAGCTAGTGTAAGTGAGGTGTTTTGTGTGGGAGAGCCTCTAGCTGCCGTCCTTTCAAATTATGATGAGGAAGAAGTTCAAGGTTATGATGAAGTTGTGGCTCCTCTATCAGGTTTAGGTTCTCATTCTAAGAACCCATTAAAGCTTGATATTGATCTAAAAAATTGAGAAAGTCCCCCCCGCTAAGCCATCCACCGAAGAACAACCAAAGCTTGAGTTGAAAGTACTCCCATCCCACCTTCGCTATGTAATTTTGGAAGCAAATAACACCTTGTCCATCATTATTACTGCTGGCCTGCTTGAATGGCAAGTAAAATTACTTGTCGATGTGTTCAATGGATACATTAAAGCCATCGGATGGACAATTGTTGATATTGTAGGGATTCCCCTGAAATTTGCACTCACAAGATCCAATTGATAGTGAATGCAAACCAAGCGTTAAGCATCAAAGGTGGCTAAACCCACCAATGCAAGAAGTGATGAAGAAAGAAATTATCAAGTGGATCGATGCAGGTGTGGTATACCCCTTTGCGGATAGCAAATGGGTGAGTCCCGTGCAATGCATACCAATGAAAGGAGGAATTATGGTAGTTCAAAATGAGAAAGAGGAACTAGTGCCTATGAGACCGGGTGGGAGGTATGCATGGACTATCGTAAATTGAATGCATGGACTGAGAAAGACCATTTTCCTATGCCATTTATTGACCATATGCTTGATAGGCTTGCAGGGCGTGGATGGTATTGCCTTTTAGATTGTTATTCTTGGTACATCCAGATTTCTATTGCACCGGAAGATCAAGAGAATACTACTTTTAGAAGTCCTTATGGAACATTTGCTTTCAAAAGAATGTCTTTTGGGTTGTGCAATGCTCCAGCAACATTCCAACTATGTATGCTTTCTATTTTCGTAGATATGGATGAAGACTCAATGGAGGTCTTTATGGATGATTTTTCGGTTGATGGCGATTCATTCGAATCATGTCTTGAACACCTTGGAAAGGTACAAAGGTGTGTTGAAACCAATCTTGTTCTAAATTGGGAGAAGTATCATTTCATGGTGAAAGAAGGTATGTTTTGGGGCATAAAATTTCAGGAGAAGGAATGCAAGTGGATCAAGCTAAAGTCGAAGTCATTACTAAACTACCTCTTCCTATTTCGATAAAAGGTGTCCAGAGTTTTCTAGGCCATGTGGGTATCTACAGGCGGTTTATAAAGGATTTTTCCAAGATAGCTCACCCTCTTTGTAAATTTCTATAGAAGGAATCTACCTTCAACTTTGATGAAGCTTGCCTAAAAGCATTAGTATGCTTGAAAGAAAAACTAGTGTCAGCCCCGATCATTATTGCCCCCGATTGAAGTATTCCGTTAGAATGTGTGATGCTACTGGTGTTGCTTTGGGAGCTGGTCTTGGTCAACGAAAAGGCAAGCTATTTCACCCTGTTTATTATGCAAGTAAAACCTTGAATGTAGCGCAAAAGACTTATACCATCACTGAACAAGAATTTCTAGCGATGGTGTATTCTTTTGATAAATTTAGAGAGTATTTGTTGGGTACTAAAGTGGTGGTGCACACTGATCATGCTGCAATTCGATATTTGATGGCTAAGAAAGATGCAAAGCCAAGATTGATTCGGTGGTTGTTGTTGTTGCAAGAGTTTGATTTCGAGGTCCAAGATCGAAAGGGGTGTGAGAACCAAGTGGCAGATCACTTGTCTTGGCTGAAAACCAATATTGTTGATCCCACTGAGAGGGATATTGAGGCAGAATTTCCCGACGAAACAGTGATGAGGATAACCTAAGGAAACTCACCTTGGTATGCTGATTTTGCTAACTATGTAATGTGTGGGATAATCCCCGAGGGCCTGAATTTTTATCAATAAAAGAAGTTCTTATTCGATGTAAAGAGGTACTTCTGTGATGAACCTGTAACAACTCGGATTTTGAGAAGATAGAAAAAAATGTAGCTTTCCAGGACCTGATGCCAGAACCACGGAAGCCACTGACGGTTCGTGGTCTAACACACGGTCCGTAGGTGGGGGTCCGTCATTGGGAACCCAATGTTTATGGTCTCTAATCCCACCCACGGTCGACCAAGACGGTCCATGGTTGGACCTACTGACCGTAGGTGAGGGTCAGCAGCCAATTGGAGGGAAATAGTTGTTGGGTCAACTTCAAACAGTCATATCTTTTAGCACAGAATGAATTAGGTGGCCCAGGACCTACCAAATTAAAGATAATTGAATCCTCTTTCCAACGCCAATGAGTTTGCTAAAATCCCATTTCAGAGTAAAAAATTATGCTTGTGTTAGTGAAGCCCTATCGGGCAGAACATGATCCACGACCACTGACGACTGTTGCTAGTCCAAACGACGGTCCGTAGGTCCCTCCGTGGATGGCCTTCGTCAGATTTTAAGTTAGGGTCATTTAGGTCTTTTTCCTATGCGTTAGGGGCCTTAAACTACGTCGTTTAATGCCTAAACTACGTCATTTAATGCCTAAACTACGTCGTTTTACTTAGTCGAAGCCTAATAACTTAGTCAGACTTAATCAGAGCCCTCATTCTCAAAAAAATCATCCAAACTTGGAGCAAAAAGAAGGAAAAAAGTGGACCAAACCTCCCAAGAACAAGCAGCGGTGTTCTTCAAAGTACAGCCCCAAAATCAAAGGATTTCTCAGTAGATTTTGTCACCAGGTATGTGGATTTCACTAGTGGGTTCCTTTCACTGATTAGGTCCCTAGATTTCAGTTAGTTCTTCAGATTCTCATCAACTATTCAGACTTAGAGTTTCTAGATTTTCAAGTTTTATTGCAATCATGGTTCCCTTGATCTAAATAACTTTTTTCTAGATAATTTAGTATAATTCCATGCATAGTACTCAGAACTCTAGTTTTCAGTATATACTTCAGAATTCAGTTTAGCATGTCATGTTCATGGTTTCCAGTATTCAGTTTAGCATGTCATGTTCATGATTAACACTTGGTCATTGCATTCAGTTTAGCTTTTCTATTATGTTTCAATATTTACATTATTTCTCAGTTTATGTCATTGCTCAGTTATGCTTTGTTCAAATTATATATATTTGTTCAGCTTAGTATCTATATCATGCATGCTCAGTACATTCCAAGTACTGATGCATACTCTACACTACATTCTTTAATGATGTAGGTTCAGGTACTCAGCATCCAGATCACAATTAGATCGATTATCGATCCGCATTCATCAGCTTCAGTGGTAAGTCCTCATACTTCAAGGACAATAGACATGCTTTTGATTTTTAGTCTTTTTATTCAGTTTTCAATTTTGTTAGAGTTAGGTGGGGGCATGTCCCAGCAACTCAACTCAGTTAGAGGCTTTTCTGACATAGTAGTAGAATCAACTTGACTTGTTAAGTTAGTCTTTCAGTTCTTATTGAACTCTTAGTACGTTTCATATATTCAGACTAATTAGATATTCCCCATTTTCAGTTATCTATTGTTTTAGCTTTCGCATAGTATATTTTTTTATTCAGTTATTCTCAGTATGCTTGAAATATGCTAAACACAGGGTTAGCTTGGGGCCACTCGTGATCCTAGGTCCCATGTTACGTCAAGGGGGTAGCCTCGGGGCGTGACAAACTTGGTATCAGAGCATTAGGTTTAAGATTCCTAGGATGTCTGAAAGCCGCACTAAGTAGAGTCTCTTTCATGGTTGTGAAGTACACCATATCTTCGAGAGGGAGGCTACAAAGTGTTTTAAAAAAAACTTCACTTACCTTGCTATTCCTATCGTGCGTGGGTATGATCCAACTTCTCTTTTCTAATACATCATTATGCATTTTAGATCATCCCTCCTCGTAGAGATTACACACAAAATGTGAATGCACACAATGCTAACATAGTTCCTCCAGTCCCGAACCATGAGGTTTTGAATGCAGAATTTTGGAATGTGATCCAACTCTTGGCTCAGAGTATAGCCAACCAGAATAATCAGCAGGTGCCAGTTTCTACTAACAAAATGGTGGATCAGTGGCAACTAGGGTTCGAGACTTTGTTCTGATGAATCCGCCTGAGTTTCTAGGGTCGAAGGTTGGTGAGGACCCACAAAACTTCATTGATGAGGTTAAGAAAATTCTTGGAGTAATGCAAGTGACTGGTACTGAGAGTATTGATTTAGTATCCTTTCAACTCAAAGATGTAGCTCATATTTTGTTCACACAGTGGAAGGAAAATAGGGGTGAGAATGTGTCTCCTGTGACATGGGATTGTTTTACTAGAGCTTTTATAGACAAGTTCTTCCCAAGGGAGCTGAGAAAAGCTAAGGCGCAAGAGTTTATGAACTTGAAGCAGGGTTCAATATCAGTCAAAGAATATGGGTTGAAGTTCACTCAACTCTCCAGGTATGCTCTACATATGGTTTCTTATTCGAGGGCACAAATGAGCAAGTTTTTGTTTGGGGTATCCGATTTGGTGAAGACCAAGTGCGGGAATGCTATGTTGTTAGGGGATATGAATATCTCTAGGCTTATGACTCATACTCAGCAGGTTGAGGGAGATAAGCTTAGGGAAATGGGTAAGGACAAAAAGAAGGATATAACAGGGAATTATTATTACTCTCAGTAGAAATCGGGTGGTGGAAATCGCTCACAGTTTCTGTAGAGGTCTACAGCCCCAGCACCTTCATCAGCTAGTGCTCCATCCCCCAGGTTTCGACAGGATCAGAAAGGTAGGGCATCAGGCTCAAAGTATCAGGGGAGTAATTCAGGTAATAAGAATTTCTCACCTTGTCCAAAGTATGGTAAGAACCATCCGTGCAAGTGTCTTGCAGGCAAGGAAGGGTGCATTGGGTGTGGTCAGTCTTGCCATAAGTTGAAGGATTGCCCTTCTGTCGGGCAGGGGCAAGGAGGTAAAAACAATATGACTCAGTCTACCACTCCAGTAGCACCAACAGGTCACCCAACTCAGCAGGGTGATTCATCTGGTACAGGTGGCGGTCAGCGCCAGAACAGGTTGTATGCTCTCCAGGATCGCCAGGACCAGGAAGATTCTCTTGATGTGGTCACTGGTACGTTACGAGTCTTTCATTTAGATGTTTATGTATTGTTAGATCCAGGGGCTACACTATCTTTCGTAACTCCCTATATAGTAGTAAACTTTTGTGTCAATCCAAAAACTCTTTCAGAACCCTTCTCAGTCTCTACTCCAGTTGGTGACCCAGTTATAGCTAGACGGGTATACAGAAATTGCCCTGTCAAAGTCTCTCAGAAAGTCACCTCAGTAGATCTTGTAGAGTTAGCAATTGTAGATTTTGATATCATTCAAGGCATGGATTTGTTACATTCTTGTTTTGCCTCAATCGATTGTAGAACTAGGATCGTTTGGTTTCAGTTTCAAAATGATCCAGTCGTAGAGTGGAAGGGTAGTAGCTCAGTGTCTATAGGTCGAATCATCTCTTACATTAAGGCCAGAAGAATGATTTCCAAAGGGTATATCTATCATCTATTTCAGGTTAAGGGTTCAAACTCTGAAAACCCAACTCTTGAATCAGTCCCAGTAGTAAAGGAGTTTCCAGAAGTGTTCCCAGAAGATCTTCCCAGAATTTCTCCCTAAAGGGAAATCGACTTAGGAAAAGATCTCCTTCAAGATACCTAGCCCATTTCGATTCCTCCTTACAGAATGGCTCCAGTAGAGCTTTAGCAATTGAAAGAACAGTTGAAAGACCTTCTACATAAGGGCTTCATCAGACCCAGTATATCTCCATGGGGTGCTCCAGTGTTATTCATGAAGAGTAAAGATGGTTCTCTCAGAATGTATATTGACTATCGACGAATGAACAAGGTCACAATCAAGAATAAGTATCCCATCCCCAGGATTGATGACTTGTTTCGCCAACTTTAGGGCGCTAGTTTCTTTTCTAAGATAGACCTCAGATCCGGCTATCACTAGCTCAGAATCATAGATAGTGACATTACGAAGACAATCTTGAGAACTCGGTATGGTCATAATGACTTCGTAGTTAAGTCTTTTGGACTAACCAATGCTCATGCAGCTTTCATGGACTTAATGAACAGGGTGTTCAAATAGTATTTGGATTTGTTCGTCATTGTCTTTATTGATGATATCCTCATTTATTCTTGGAGCGAGGAAGAACATGCAGCTCATCTGAGAGTTGTTCTGCAAACTCTCAAAGATCGCCAGTTATTTGCTAAGTTCAGCAAATGTGAATTCTGGTTACAGTTTGTCGCTTTCCTTGATCATGTGGTATCCAGCAAAGGAATCCGAGTGGATTCACAGAAAATTGAGGTAGTTCAGCACTGGCCCAGACCTACCTCTCCAATAGACATTAGAAGTTTCTTGGGTTTGGCTGGTTACTATAGGAGATTTGTTGAAGGATTTTCATCCATAGCTTCCCCATAGACCAAGTTAACTCAGAAAAAGGTCAAGTTTCAGTGGTCAGATGAGTGTTAGAAAAGTTTCTCAAAACTGAAGACTAGGTTTCCTACAGCTCCGGTCTTAACCCTACCAGATGGTTCAGACGGTTATGTGATTTATTGTGATGCATACAGGGTCGGCCTAGGTTGTGTGTTGATGCAGTGAGGTAAGGTCATAGATTATTCTTCTAGACAGATTAAGGTCTATGAGAAGAACTACCCGACTCATGACCTCGAGGTTGCAGCCGTAGTATTTGCCCTAAAGATTTGGAAACATTACTTGTATGGTGTTCATGTTGATGTATTCACAGATCATAAGAGCCTTCAGTATGTGTTCACCCAGAAAGAGTTGAAT
Organism: Solanum etuberosum; assembly: GCA_029582245.1. NCBI lineage: Eukaryota > Viridiplantae > Streptophyta > Magnoliopsida > Solanales > Solanaceae > Solanum > Solanum etuberosum. The sequence goes on along the minus strand of JAJONR010001878.1, from coordinate 61,535 downwards.
CTTCATCAGAGAAGTTGGCTTGAATTCCTCAAAGACTATGACATTAATGTGTTTTACCATCCTGGTAAGACCAATGTAGTGGCTGATGGTCTCAACAGTCTGTCTATGGGTAACATGTTGAGGAAGAAAGGAAAGAGCTAGCCAAAGATGTTTACCGGCTTGCTCGCTTAAGAGTTTGCCTTACCGACACATCAGACAGCGGGGTGATAGTTTAGAATGGATAAAAATCTTCATTGGTAGCGGAGGTTAAGGAAAAACAGGATAGTGACCCTATATTACTTTAGTTGAATGGTGTAGTTCATCAGTAGAAAGTGGAGGTTTTCTCCCAAGGGGGAGATGGTGTACTTCGTTACCAGGGTCGCTTATGTGTTCCTAATTTGGGTAAGTTGAGGCAGCAAATCCTTCCAGAGCTCATAACTCCAGTTATTCCATTCATCTAGGTGCCACTTAGATGTACCGTGATCTACAGAAAGTCTTTTGGTGGAACGGCATGAAGAGGGACATAGCAGATTTTTTGGCTAAATGTCCTAATTGTCAACAGGTTAAGGTAGAACATCAGAAACCAGGAAGTATGAATCAAGAGATTAACATTCCTACATGAAAATGGGAAGTGATAAACATGGACTTCATTACGGGTTCACCTCGTACTCGCAGACAGTATGACTCTATTTGGGGAATAGTAGACAAAGTCACTAAGTCCCCTCACTTCTTGGTTGTCAAGACTACAAATTTAGTGGAGGACTATGCTAAACTCTACATAAATGAGATAGTCAGGTTGCATGGGGTTCCCATGTCTATCATCTCAGATAGAGGTCCTCAGTTTACCTCTCATTTCTGGAAATCATTTCAGAAAGGTCTTGGTACTAAGGAGAATCTCAGTACTGCATTTCATCCACAGACAGATGGTCAGGCAGAACGTACCATTCAGACTTTAGAGGACATGTTGAGAGCTTGTGTGATCGATTTCAATGGTAGTTGGGATGATCACCTACCTCTCATAGAGTTCGCCTATAATAACAGCTTTTATTCCAGTATTTAGATGGCCCTTTCTGAGGCATTATATAGGTGTAGATGTAGATCTCCGATCGCTTGGTTTGAAGTAGGTGAAGTATACTTGATTGGGCCAGATTCGGTTCATGAAGCTATGGAAAAAGTTCATCTCATCAGAGATAGACTAAAGACAGCTTAGAATCGTCAGAAGTCCTGTGCAGATGTGAGGAGTAGGGACTTAGAGTTCGAAATAGATGATTGGGTTTCCTTGAAGGTTTCACCTATGAAGGGGGTGATGAGATTTGGCAAGAAATGGAAGCTCAGTCCCAGATATATAGGTCCTTACAGAATCCTAAAAAGGGTTGGTAATGTGCCCTATGAGTTAGAGTTGCCAGCAGAACTAGCAGCGGTTCATCGAGTCTTTCACATATCCTTGTTGAAGAAGTATGTGGGTGATCCGACATCGATATAGCAATTAGAGAGTGTGGATATGAAGGATAGTCTTACTTATGAAGATGTGCCAGCTGAAATTCTTTACCGACATGTTCGTAGCTTGAGAAATAAAGAATTCACTTCAATGTAGGCTTTGTGGAGGAGTCAGTCCGTAGAGGGAGCTACTTGGGAAGCAGAAGCAGCCCTGATGGCCAAGTATCCTCACCTCTTTCCTTCCGATTATGTTTCAGCTTCAGGAAATAGTTCCTCTCTAGTCTCTCAGTTTACTCTTGCGTAAATTCAGTCTCAGTATTTTGTTCCTTCAGTTGTTCTTGCATTTCAGCATATTTGCATGTTCTTGGAACTCAGTTCAATTAGATATCAGTTTCTAGTACTTAGTGGAAGGGATTACAGCTCCTTCCATCCATACTCAGCTTGTTTAGACTTCATTCGAGGATGAATGTTCCCCAGGGGGAGATATTGTAACCCCTCGAATTTTTAGAAGATAGAAAAAAATGCAGCTTTCCAAGACTTAGTGCCAAAACCACGGACGCCACCGACGGTCTGTGGTCTGACACATGGTCCATAGGTGGGGGTCTGTCATTGGGCACCACTTGTTGATTGTCTCGGATCCCACCTACGGTCGACCAGGATGGTCCGTGGTTGGACCTACGGACCGTAGGTGAGGGTCAGCAGCCAATTGGAGGGAAATGACTGTTGGGTCAACTTCAAACAGTCATATATTTTTCACAAAATGAATTAGGTGGCCTGTAACCTATCAAATTAAAGATAATTGAATCCTCTTTCCAACGCCACCGAGTTTGCTAAAATCCCATCTTGGAGTAAAACGTGATGCTCGTTTTAGTGAAGCCCTATCAGGCAGACCACGAACCACGACCACGGATGACAGTTGGTAGTCCAAACGATGGTCCGTAGATCCCTCCATGGATGGCCTTTGTCAGGTTTTAAGTTAGGGTCATTTAGGTCTTTTTCCTATGTGTTAGGGCCCTTAAACTATGTTGTTTAATGCCTGAACTATGTTTTTTTACTTAGTCTAAGCCTAATAGCATAGTCCGACTTACCCAGAACCCTCATTCTCAAAAAATCATCAAAACTTTGAGCAAAAAGAAGAGGAAAAGTCGGTCAAACCTCCCAAGAACAAGCAACAGTGTTCTTCAAAGTTTAGCCCCAAAATCAAAGGATTTCTACGTAGATTTCATCACTAGGTATGTGAGATTTCACTAGTGGGTTCGTTTCACCCACTAGGTCCCTAGATTTTAGTTAGTTTTTCAGATTCTCATAAACAGTTCAGACTTAGCGTTTCTAGATTTTCAAGATTTATTACGTTTATCGTTCCCTTGATCTAAATAACTTGTTTCTTTATAATTTAGTGTAATTCCATGCATAGTACTCAGAACTCTAGTTCATGTAGATTCTCTTAGTTGATGAATTACACTTTCTGGGTCAGTTAAACAGATAATCATGCTTCAGATTTCGAATGTCACATTATCAGTATATAAATGTTGCATTCTTAGTTAGCATGTCAGTATTTTGGGCTATTTAGTATTTCAGTTACATTTCAGTCATATACAAATTCAGTTGGGAGTAGACTTAGCACCGAGTTGGACTAGTGTTTAGCGTACCCTCATAGTCTCAGAACTACTTCCCCCCGTAGGAGTATAAGTCCCCTTTGTTGGGCATCAGATTTAGTGATCACGCCAGTCATGCCTTTATACCCCTGACATGGTATATTGGATCCTCTCGATGGGGTGTATACATCGGACTCCACGTCTAGCTCCCGTGGTTTTATGTCAGTTAATAATAGCTCCCACAGTCAGACTCCTAGTGCATTTGACTAGTTTTTCAATATATACTTTAGTATTCAGTTTAGCATGTCATGTTCATGATTATCACTTGGTCATTGCATTCAGTTTAGCTTTTAAGTTATGTTTCAGTATTTACATTCTTGTTCAGTTTATGTTATTGGTCAGTTATGCTTTGTTCGGCTTATACATATTTATTTAGCTTAGTATCTATATCATGCATGCTCAGTACATTCCATGTACTGACGCATACTCTGCGCTACATCCTTTCATGATGTAGGTTCAGGTACTCAGCATCCAGATCATGCTTAGATCAATTATCGGTCCGCATTCACCAACTTCAGTGGTGAGTCCTCATACTTTGAGGACAATAGACAGGCTTTTCATTTTTAGTCATTTTATTCAGTTTTCAGTTTTGTTAGAGTTAGCTAGGGGGCATGTCCCAGCAACTAAACTCTGTCAGAGGATTTTTCAAACATAGTAGTAAAATCAGCTTGACATGTTAAGTTTATCTTTAAGTTGTTAATGAACTCTTAGTACGTTTCATATATTCATACTAGTTGGGTATTCCCCATTTTAAGTTATCTATTGTTTTATCTTCCGCATAGTGTATATTTTTATTCAGTTATTCTCAGTATGCTTGAAATATGTCAGACTCAGGGTTAGCATGGGGTCACTCATGATCCTAGGTCCCATGTTACGTCAAGGGGGTATCCTCGGGGGGTGACAGAACCGTACCTATATAGATAATGCACAGACCACATAATTAGAAGATGCACGCCGGAAGTGGAAGTAAATGCAATTCTCGATGATTCCCATGCATCGCCAGTTGGCGGACATCATAGTAGGGTGCGCACAGCCGCCAAAGTTCTTCAAAGTGGCTACTATTGGCCATCATTATACCAAGATGCTCATTCTCTCGTTAAGGAATGTATTCAATGACAAAAGCTAAGAGGAGTATAAAAAAAACATGAGTTACTTCTTAATCATATTCTAAAGGTAGAGTTCTTTGATGTCTGTGGAATCGACTTAATGGGACCGTTTGTGAGCTCTTTCAAAAATAAGTATATCTTGGTGGCGGTTGATTACGTTTCTAAGTGGGTAGAAGCTGTAGCTTTTCCCAACAATAAAGGGAAGAGTGTTGTGCAATTCTTGAAGCGATACAGTTTTACAAGGTCTGATACCCCGTGTTCTATTATATGTGATGGAGGGTCTCATTTTTGCAACCAGTTGTTTACTTCATTCTTGAGCAAATATTGAGTTAAGCATAAATTTGCAACCCCTTATCATCTACAGACAAGTGGCCTAGTTGAAGTATCAAATCAAGAAATCAAGGGAATTCTTGCAAAAAAGTCAATGAAAATTGGACAGACTGGTCTCGACAGTTGGATGATGCTCTCTGGGCGTACCACACCGCTTTCAAGACTCCAATTGGAATGTCACCATACCAATTGGTATGTCACCATACCAACTGGTATTTGGAAAGTCTTGTCAACTGCCAATCGATCTTGAACACAAGGAATTATAGGCATTGAAGGCGTTAAAATTGAATTGGGAGAATGCCTCGAAAGGTAGAGTCAATCAACTCCATGAGTTGAAAGATTTTTGGCTAAGGGCATATGAGATTTCAGTACTTTATATGGAGAAATGAAGAAATGGCATGATGCAAAAAACCTTCGACGAAAGCTTGAAGTTGGTGATCTGGTATTGCTTTATAACTCTCATTTGAGACTCTTCCCAGGTAAACTCAAATCAAAGTGGTCAGGCCCTTTCAAGGTCACTTGAGTGTTCTCAAATGGGGCAATTGGGGTTGAAACCAAAGAATGTCCGACGTTCACAGTAAATAGGAAACAATTGAAGCTCTATTTTGGAGAATGTCTTGATGTCTCGGTAATTTAAGTAGTGTATTTGGAAGATTCTTGAGAGTGTTTCCACATAGTGCCATGACGTTAAAAAATGCATTTCTTGGGATGCAACCCAAGTTTTAGTCATTTTTGAATAACGTTTGCTGAATGTGTAGGTTGATATCCTCATTTTTGACATAATGGCAAATGGGCGGTGAACAGGTCCTTTCCGCGAATTGCCAACCAGTACTCCTGATCGCCTAAGTGCACCACCAATTTTTAGGCCAGCTTTGGGACTCGTTTTGGAAACTTCAGCGAGATGCATAAATCTTCGGTGGACTTCAGAACCAGTCGGTGAGTCCGACTGAGCTTGCTTTTTTGCTCAAACTGGAAGACCATCTTTCTATAAATTTCGGTGAGCCCACTCCATATCGGCGATTCTACGAATGGTTCGGCATGTCTGGCGAATACTCGCCGACTGGGCGTGAAGCAAAGAGTTTCTCCTACTCTAATCTTTTTATTCAGTGATCCCTACTTGCTTGTCTTGTTAGCTACATTCGTCGTATTTGCATTGAGGGCACTGTGCAACCTTTCTCGGGAGGGGGGGGATGTGTGAAGGTCTCATCATTATTATGGTTGTTCCCTTGCATACTTGAGTAGTACTCTTGATTTAACGACATCTTTGTGCAACTCCATTGAGGCAAACTTGAGTTGCATAAGTCATATGTGAACTCTTATAATCAAATTGTGACTAGCCGATTGTTGAAATGAGTCTTATGATGATCGTTGCACGTGAACTCAATTTGTAGAGTGTTGATCGATGATTTTGTTGAATGCACTGTGTGGTAAGATTTCCTTGAAATATGTTCTTGGTGATACCTAGAACTTGCCCCGTTGGTCCAATTGACTAACATTGGTGACTGAAAGAAATGATCTTATGCATAAATTTTGGAGAGAACCGAATTGCTATTATACATTTTTGTGACCACCTTGTGAGAGTGTGAACGTAGCTTGGCACCATTTGAGCCTAACCTTTTCTTTGGATGAAACATGAACACATTTGGCCTCTTTCCTCCCCACCTAAAACCTTCATGAAGGATTGGTCCGTTTGAATAGTCAACTTAGACCTAAAGCCTAAGTTGGCAGTGCGGTAAAAAATGAGGAGAGTCAAGCCTATGGGTAGAATCATGCATGTGTTTATCTTTGAGAGTGTGAGAGTTGATTTTGATTCCTTAATTCTTAAATTTTGATGACCTTTGTGTGTGCATGGAATCATTCTTGATGTGAGGGCATTTGAATACTTTTGTTGAGCTTGAATTAGCATTTGAAGAAAGCATTGTAAGCTTGACTTCAATTTGATGACGACTAGTCACAACTTGAAACTTGTAGTGCACAATTGAACATTGCATGGGTATATTGAACCTCGTGTGCATTCATGTTGAGTCTCAAGTAGAACTATTTGTAGACATCTCTGTTGAACTGATTGATCTTGTGGTTTAGTTGTGGACAAACAAAAGTTTAAGTTGGGGTGTTGATGAGTCGGGGATTTCAACTCATTTAGGGCATAATATTTAAGAAATTAGTGTCCTCAATGCCTATTTTATGCTCTAAACTGATGTTAGACTGTTAATAGGCAGCAATGAAGGCAAAAGAGCAAGGCAAGGGAATAATGAGTCAAAGAGGAGCGAAAAAGCTGAAAAATTTAAAAGAAAGGAAAGCTGGTACTCGCCAAAGCCACTCGGCGACTCGTCGAGTGGACCTTCAGCACACCTAAAGTTCCAGCGGGACAACCCATGGATAAGACCAACTTGGCGATAGGTGAAGCACTTCTGCGATGCCAATGTAGTTCGCCTAAAGTTACCAAAAAGAGGTGGTGCAAGGCCATGTCAAGAAGGCGAGAAGAGGAGCACTCGGCGAGCCAGATCTACTTCGCCAAACGTTAGAGAGAAACTGGTGAAAGGCCAATCCAAGAAGGCGATGAAAGGGGCGCTTGGCGCATCGCCGACCAGGTCGGTGAAGCCCAACTTACTTCGTCGAGTGACCTTGAAGCTGAAATTTTGGGAACGTATAAATAAAATTTTCATAAGAAGAAAAGGAGTTCCCACATTGTCCAGTTCTGGGTGTTTAACCTTCAACATTCTTAACATTTTTCTTACACTTTTGAGTAGAGATTTAGGGTCTTTTTAATTTTTAGCTTCAATTTGAGCATTTGAAGACTCGTGGATTGTTGCCCAATCTAATGGAAAACATAGTTGGTAATGATTTCTTGTTCTTTATTATATTTGGCTAAAACCCCCATTCTTGGAGGTGTGATTATGTACTGATTTTATTGTTGATTTGAAGTGGGTTCAATTAATAGTTTGTGTTGTAATTGAGGAATTGTAGTTGCAAATAATATTCTAGTTTAGTGTTCTAAGCTAGCTTGAGAAAGAAGTATTAGAGTTAGAACTATTAGTTGATGATTGTAGTAATTGTGTTGATGCGGATTTAGCTTTAGAAAGTGGGTCTAAATGCAATCGTGCAATTCTAGCTTGATAAAGTAGATTGATTAAGGCATTGGGATGTTAATTTGTGTTGTGCTTGTTGAGGTTCAAAAGAACTGGCCGGATTTGTGATAGTTGATTGAGAAATGACTATTGCACCAAAAGCCTAACCTACCCACTGAGGTTCAACAACTTTTAGTAAATAATAATCACCCATTTAGGTAAATTGGCATTCAATTTATCACACTCCTAAGAAACCCTCTCTACTTGTTTACTCCCGGTTAATTCGTTGTTAATTGTTCGCCCAAATCACCCCATTTGACATGAATTGTCAAACCCTTGTCATTTACTTTATTGTTGCAAAAATGTGTACATCTACAAACGATTAGAACACCATTCTACTTCGTAATCGAATTATTTACCGTATCACTCCCTGTGGGATCGACCCCACCTCTTAGTTGGGTTTATACTTGTTAGCGACCGCCTACACTTTGAATCGGATGAAGTGTTGTTGAGCGTTATCAACTACTTTACTTTTTATACTGTTTCCATCATAGAAAAAAAAATCCCTGATAAAGATAATTATGTATAAAATAGGTAACAATGCCATGTATAATCAAATATTTCCAACTCTCAAGCGGTTTATTTGCTAAAATCATCATTCGGGTGTCACAATATCAAAGTCATCACAATAATTAGCTTTACGCAATATTTCACCTAACACATAACATGTTTTACATAATAAACTCACACCCAAGCTAAGCCATAGAAAAGTTAGTCATAACTTAATTCAATGCCAAACCATAAGCCACCAATGATCACACTACATTCTTCCCCCTATTCGAATGCCTTGGAACACACCTAATCTGCCAAAAATATGGTTTATATGTGAATATGGTTCCATTGATACCCATACTTAAATATAAAAGTTTGAGTCGATTTTGGGTATAAAAATTAACCTTCAAAATCCTACAACAAAACTATAATTTTTTCCCGAATCATTTTACGTATATAATAATGAATTCATATGTTATAAAAAAAAAAAGCTCAAATCAGGATGTAATCATGTAATCCTTCATACAGTTAGGAGAGAAGTAAAAAATATCCACTCTTATATATGATAATTTGATAAAATTAATAATGAATCATCAGACAATACTCAAATGGAAGGTTAGAACTTACCACCGTGAAGAATCCTCAAACATTCCTCAAAAATCTTCTAAATTAGTGATGTAAAATTTCAAAATTGAATTTGGGAAAGTGAAATCGAGTTGGGGAAAATTCACTATTTCAACACAGTAATTTTAGTAGATGCGGTGTAACACCTCAGATTCGAGAAAGGGAAAAATAGCAGTTTTCAGAAATTCCTGATGCCATCCGATGGAGGCCAACCACGGCCTGTGGAGTGAACAACAGACTGGGGTCTGGTCCGTGGATTGGCCACCCAAATAGGCTTAGAGGGCCATGAACCACAGCCTGGACCAATGGACTATCATTGGGTCCACGGTCCATGGATTGAGGTCTATCGATCATGGCCTCAAAGTCCAGTCTCTGATGAAGACAGCGAACGTGCAGGATGGACCGTTGGTCAAACCACGGTCCATCGGTCAAGGCTTGTAGGTCAAAGGTCAGCAGTTATTCTACGGGCACTTGGGTCTTTTTCTAATTAGTCTAGCCTAATAATATGTTGTTTTACCCTTCACTAAAACCCCTATATAAGTGTTTTAACCCTAAAATTTCCCTATTGAAAATCATTCTCTCAAATTTATAAAAGAAGAACAAGTCTTCCTCCCAAATATTTCTCTCTCTAGAAAACTTGAAGAAGAAGGTTCCAAGCTAGGGTTTGCAAGTCAATTCTCTTATTCCTCCATTACAGGCAATATTTTAGCATTGAGGTATGATAGTTTTCATCCATGGATTCCTTCCATTCCTGGAGTTCCCAAATTCTCCTATTTTAAAAGTTAGAATGCCCCAATTGAGTTAGAATTTTCTTCTATGTGATGGGTTCTCCTAATTATTGATTTAATTGATTGATTTATGATCTTTTATGCATGAATTGAGTTAATCTTATAATTTTATGATGATTACCCATTAACCCATTTAATCCCCATGTTTTCCAAGTTATGATCATATGATGTGGGTTTTGGATTATGAAAGAGAAGTTTATGACATCAAGCATGCTTTCATGAGATTTATGTAAATATTTCGAGGATGCTTTGAGAGTGAAGTATCAATGATGATGTTATTGTTGTGTTGTTGAAATTATTTCTCATATACACATGAAATCATGATTGTGAATGGTTTTCTCACATAGTAAGGATTCTAAGGTTGAAAGGTCTTTTGTCCTAATTGAATCAAATATAAGGACCTATCCTAATGAAACCTAGCCTGGATTTGTTATTGAATGATACCTTTCAATGGATGACTTATGACCTATCTTGGATTGGCAAGATGACGTGCTCTTCAGTGGATAATAAGAATAAGTAGGTAAATGACTCTTCTGTGGGATTTATGCTTAGCACCGAGACAATATTTTGATGGAAGCTCTCCCGTGAGTAGAGGCCGGGTTACTAGAAGCAATCTCCTTATCCCTTACCTATGTGCCCCCGTAGGATGATTATCTTGATAGACATTAACTAGTGGATCCACCCAACCTAGAAGTTCCGGGTCCTTACCTTGGCAAGTAGGACAACCATTTTCTGTGTGGGAGATACCAGGGGATCATGTTATAGCTCACATGGTCTCTATGTTGGTTAAGGCTACTTCCCACAATAATAATGAACTAAGGTTACTTCAAGAAGTATCTCCCATGTGTTCAAACGTTTCTAAGATGTTAGCTTGCATTGACCATGATTTATGACTTACGTTTTCTAACCCTTTTATATCATGTTTTAGCTTGGTCATGAAAATGTCCTATTTTAGTAGGATTTAAACGATTATATGCATGGCTATCATACTTGGTATAGATATCATTCTAACGCATACTCTTACCTACATTTCCCAAATGTATGGTCCGACAGTCAAGGTTCTTAGTTTTGTGACTAGAGGTTGATTTGAGAGATTCCCAGCTTTCGTGAGTCCTCATGCTTTGAGGATGGATTTTCATTGTTTCATTCTTCCATATTATTTTCAGTTTTGGACATGATGTATGGGCTAGGCCCAATTTCATTCTTATGTACTAGATGGCTAATGAGACAATTGTTTAGACTTCCGCTTTACTTTTAAAAAAATGATTTGGACTTGAATGTTGTTCTTTATCTCTTATGTTCTATTTCTTATGTTATGAATGCTAAGTGGCTTGAATGGGGCCTCTCGGGGTCCTATATGCCATGTTACGCCTAGGGGGGTACCTTGGGTCGTGAAAAAACTTAGTAATCAGAGAACAAGTTTTAGAAAGGTCCTAGGATGTCTCATAAGCCACGTCAAGTAGAGTCTTGTTCATGAGTGTGATGTGTGCCACACTAATGAAGAGAGGCTACAAAATGTTTAGGAAACTCCATTTCTTCATTACTCTAAAGTCGTGCGGTAGAATTTAAACTCTATAAGGTCTCTCTCTTCTAATCCTTACCCGATGCTCTACAAGATATGGCTACTAGAAGAGCTCATGCTAGAAGGAATGTGAGGGAGAATGTGGAACAAGAAGCTCCTACTCAAGCTCCTCAAGCTTCAGTTGACCCTTTGGCCGAGCAAGTGACTAATGTAGAATTTAGGGCTGCTTTTCAACTTTGGCCCAAGCGATGACGGCCCAAGCCAATAGCGAGGCTGTAGTTCCCGTAAACCCAAATATGGGTATGGCGGCATCTAGAGTGAGGGACTTCACTAGAATGAATCCTCTGGAGTTTCATGGTTCAAGGTTGAGAAAGATCTTCAAGAGTTCATTTATGAGGTTTACAAGGTGTTGATAATCATGGGAGTGACACCAGTGGAAAAGGCGGAGTTCGCCGCTTATCAACTTAAGGGTGTTGCTCAAATATGGTACAACCAATGGAAAGAAGGGAGACCAGAAGATGCGGGTCTTCCAGATTGGGAGAAGTTTAAGGTTGCTTTCCTTGATAGGTTCTTTCCCCTTGAGATCAGGGAGGCAAAGGTACTTGATTTCATCAAACTTCATCAAGGAAGTACGAAGTGTGAGGGAATATGCTTTGAAGTTCACACAATTGTCAAAATTTGCCCCTACAATAGTTTTCGATCCTACGGTAACGATGAGTAAGTTCGTATCGGGTGTGTCCGAATTGGTGGTTAAAGAATGCCATACCGCCATGATCATTAAAGATATGGACATTTCTCGTCTCTTGGATCATTCTAAACAGATCGAAGACGAGAAACTTAAGGAAAATAATAAGGAGACAAAGAGGGCTAAAACCGGTGATGCTAATTTCTCTCATGCATGGTCCGATAGACATGGTCGTTCTAGATTTTGACAATGGTTTTCCGGTCAAGGTTCCTCCAATGATCCTCCTAAGAGAGGGTGTCTAACCCTACGCTTCAAGTAGGGAATGGTAGTGGGTCTTCATTGCCTATGTCTACTTGTGCTAGGTGTGGAAAGAAGCACGAGGGTAAGTGCCTAGCCGGCACAGATGGTTTCTTTTGTTGTGGTACGAGTGTTCATAAGATGAGGGATTGCCCAATGCTTACGTCTAAAGGAAGAGGGCAAGCAAGCTCCTCCTAGTGGTTCGGTTTCCAATCCTCCCAAGGAAAACTGATTCTATGCACTTCAGACTCGTGGTGAGCTAGAGGGTTCTCCCAATGTTGTTACCGTTATGTTGAAAGTCTTCCAACTTGATGTTTATACTTTACGTGATCCCGGTGCTACCTTGTATTTTGAGACACCATATGTGTCTATGAGGTTTGATTTTCTTCCGAATGTGCTATTAGATCCCTTTTCTATCTCTACTACTGTTGGCGACTCTATTGTGGATAAGAGGGTCTATAAAAAAATGTCTCGTCTCCTTGTCCCATAGAGTTACTTTTGTTGACTTGGTAGAGCTTGATATGCTAGATTTTGATTTTATCCTTGGTATGGATTGGCTGCACTCGGGTTATGCTTCTGTTGATTGTAGAACTCGTATGGTCAAGTTTCAGTTTCTGAATGAGCCTGACCTAGAATGGAAAGGGGGAAATTATATGCCTAAGGGTTAGTTTGTATCTTGTCTTAATGCTAGCAAGATGATTTCTAAGGGTTGCATATATAATCTAGTTAGGGTGAGGGGTGTAGATTCTGAAACCGCTACTCTTGAGTTGGTCCACCTTGTTAATGAGTTTCCGAAAGTGTTCCCAGATGATTTACCCGATATTCCTCCCGAAAGGGAAATAGACTTTGGTATTGACCTTCTCCCAGATACGCGACCTATTTCTATTACTCCTTACTGAATGGCTCTTGCAGAACTAAAGGAGTTGAAAGAACAATTGAAAGATTTGTTGGATAAGGGTTTCATCCGACCGAGTATCTCTGTATGGGGTGCTCTAGTTTTGTTTGTTAGAAAGAAAGATGGTTGTCACGACCCGAGTATACACCCTGCACGTGGCCGGCACTCAAGAACCATTGATGGTTCCCAAGCGAACCCTCATCCTGGCTGACTACAAGCGGAAGACTAACTCAAGCATGCAAAAGCTTAAAACTAAATTAAATTCATTGAACTCCAATAGTGAACTTTAAGAAAGTCTGAACAATACTAAAAGGAAAGTAAATACAGAAAACTCTTCAACTTTGTCTATCTATGAAGCCTCTACTATTACAGAAAGATATCGGGACAAGACCCACGACATCTCAAAATTACTAACTGTAAGGTAAAGGTAAAGTCCTCCGAAATATAAGAAGGCTCACAAAAGCTGACTGGAACATCCCATGACCTCCACGAAATGCATGTTGATGATCCTGAATACCTGTATTTGCATCATGAAATGATGCAGGCCAAATGGCTCAGTACATGGAATGTAGGAGCATGTAAGGGGAATTCTAAAGCATAAACATAAGCTTGAACTGTTGGAAAAGAAACATACTTATCTCTTCTCAACTCACTCAACTCAACTCAACTCAAAGAAACATAGTTCAACTCAACTCAAGGAAACATAGTTCAACTAAACTCAGAGAAAATAGGGCTCAACTCAATGTTAAGATATTCAACTCAGTGAAATAAGGCTCAACTTAACAATAAGATATACAACTCTGGATACTCAACTCTAGATAAAGCAAAAATAAAAAGATGCAATATATGGAAAGCTTTTAAAACAATAGATAGAAACTCAATGTATTTAAGAATACAATATACTCATTTTGTATGCAAAGAATACAAAATAAACTTTGTTTGTATATGAAAATACAAGACAAACTCTGTGTATATAAGAATACAAAATATCTCTATTGGAGTTTCTTTAACCGACAACCATCACTATGAGCTATGTGATGATACAGTGTCTCGCCCACAATGCCAGAACTGTCTTATACCTTGCCGGGGTATAGAACTCCTCACCTAAGTGGATCCACTAGTCTATGCTAAAAAGTACTAAGAAATCATCTAAAAACTATGACCCTTTCAACCCACGTTGGCTACATTGTTTATGGGGGCTGTGAGTTGTCTGAACTATCCTCTATATCGGTGCTCAATACTACTCCCAAAATATAACTAGTTCATATTTTTAAAAACATAACTCTTTCTGTGGTTTGAGATTATTACTCAAAATCTTTCTCTAAAAAGAGATGGTACTCAAACTGCTCAAAACTCTTTTGGAAATCTCAATTTCCTCTCATCTTAAATGTAAAAACATTTACTCTTGAGAATACTTAGTTCCCATATATCATTTTAAAGAAATTGAACTCAGCTCTACTCTTCCTCAACTCAGTGCTCAAGTCTCTAAAACAAGTTTTAAAACAATTTGTAAAATGACTTCTTAAAAAAGGATTTATTTTGAATTATGGACGTGAACGACTCAATTCAAGGTTTTCAATAACCATGCATAGAACTTAATACTTGGAACTTAACAACTCTAGAACTCAAGGAGTCAATGATACTACTCATCTCAAGATTGGTAACATGTAGTAGCCCTATGATTAGGAATATAATCCTAAAATGATTAGGAACTCAATACTTAAGACTTAGAACTTGAAGATACTACTCCTCTCAAAGATACTCAACTGATGGAGTTCATGCGGAATTTATGGGGATGAACGACTCGACTCAAGGGTCTAAATAACAATATGGAACTCATGTATACGACTCTTCTCAATTTCATACTTACTTCCTCAAAACTCTATTTAAAACTCAAGTGTTGGCTTTGAAAAACTTCTCAAGATTTATAACTTAAAATAGGGTTCATGCTTAGTTAAAGACATGAACAAATCAACTCAACAATCTCAATAAAAATATAGAAACTCAATAATTTGGAAAATATTTTTTTTAAAAGAACCATGAACTTAAGAACTCAAATAAACTTATCTCAAGAATACTCAAATCTAGGGGTAGAATTCTAGATTTCTCTTTTACTGATTTGAACGAAGATGTAAGGCGTGAGGACGAACTAGTCCAACACCATGATAGCCTTACATACCTGGAAGAACAAGGTTCTTGAAGAATCTTGAAGAAGAACTTTATTAGAAACCTTGAAACCCTGGCTTGAAGGTAAACGATCAAGAAAACCTTTCTTGAGATTCTTGAATTAGTTTCTTGAAATCTCAATGGTAAAGAATTATGATTTTCATTAGTGATTCATAATTGTACGGAGGAATTTGAGTTGAAAAGAATGAAATTCTTAGAGAAAGACTTACATTGAAGAAGAATCTTGAAAAAGATTGAAAGAATCTTGAATGGAGTCTTCTACTTTGATTTTTTTGCTTAGGATTTTGCCCTAGGGTTTGAGAGAGAAGAGAATGATGGATTAAAAGATGAAAATCTGATTGTTTTGAGCATTTTATTAGTCAAGAAATTCGTTTAGGGTTTTCTTGAAGGTAAAAATACAAAAACAACCCTTTTTAATGTTTTACCGTTGGCTAATTTGTAACAACATTGTATCAGGTTACTAAAATGGTCATAAATTTTTACTCAGAAAGTGGATCAACACGAAATTGGTGGCGTTGGAAAGTAGATTCAAAGACCTTTAATTTGATAGGTTATGGGCCACGTAACTCTTTATATTCTAAGAAATATGGTTGTTTGAAGTTGACCCAAGTAGAATCGTACATCAAAACTTAATCGATAAGGAAACTTCAAGAACACTTATCAAGAACTCATCAAGAAATTAAATTGCTCAATATTTATGGATAGATTCACAAAAGAAACTCATGATTGGCGTGGTAAACAAACCCAACACTATGGAAGCTTACATACCTCAAAGAACTAGGTTCTTGGCGAAATCTTGAATTACTTGAATGAACGCTTGAAACTTTGAACTTTTTCTCCTCTTGAATCTTCTCTGTAAAACCCTAAACGCTTTGGGGATGAATGAAACTAATTCTGATCAGTTTAGACTCCTAAAATCTTACTAAAAACGTTGAAATCTGATTGAGTAAGGAAAGGACCAAAATACCCCTCATATTTTCGGGTAACTTTCCTTATTTGGAGAGCCCAAGTTCAAACGGGCATATCTCCGTCATACAAGCTAAAAAATTAGCAAATTCAGTGGCATTGGAAAGAGGATTTGAAGACCTTTAATTTGATATCTTATGGGCCACCTAACTCATTTTGTACCGAAAGTTATGGTCGTTTGAAGTTGACCGAAAACTCATACTTAGCATAACTTGCCAAAATTTCCAAATTTACTCTTTCCAAAAATACTTTCTTTCTAATGCGGGATGTTACAGTGCTACATCTAGTAAACTTAACACTTAAGAAAATTTTAAATTCCTCGGCAAAATCCTACTCACAACGAAGGATGGTTCGAGTCTTAGCTCAAAAAATTTCTGGGGTGTTACAATATCTCCCCCTTGGGATCATTCGTCCTCGAATGACGGCTGGACAGGGTATGGAACGGGGTTACTCTTATCATCTCTTCCATACCAACTAGAATTTTCCCGCATTACTATTCGAAACCTACTAAGGGCTCTCATTTAGTTATTTCTCATAGCAAAACCTCATCTTCTTTTTCCTCTTCATAAATAACCTTAGACGGAATTATCACACCATCATTATCACGATAAGATCATTAACCTTCTCTTTCTTACATCACTCCATTACTAAAAGGACCTCTGAAAAGATATCTCCCATACTCTTTGGAACTCATTACTATCTTATTCTCCAATACTTGACTTGATTTCTCATCTTGTCATCTCCCCCTTAGGTCTAAAGCTGACACTTGAAAGCTATTGACCTGTTCCATCATCTCTAAACAGGTCTACATCCCTTTTTCACAACTTAAGTACTATTTGCTCACTTATTATACTTCATTATTTAATCGGTTCAGAGCCTTCTCAACATCATGACCCTCTCAAAACAAATCATAAGCCTAGCTTAGATCTATTACTTCATGAATACTCTGATCTCTTATTCAACACATATATTTAGTCTCCTCTAACACGATGGCACATCGACATCAACTCTATTTTGATTAAAATATACTCTACCTCATTTTGACTAACAACTCTTCCTCTTATCACAAACTCTCTACAACATTATTATTCCTTATTTGACTCATAAGGAACTAATCCCTTATGGCTGATTGGGTGCATGATTGCAATAACATAATCGGCCCCATTACTATCTCCTTTTCTTAGATTACTGAACCTCTACATACTTTCCTCTAACTCTGGGCATTTTCACTACTACTGCTCATAATTTCGTAACTCATGCTACCTTTTTGGGATGAAAATACTACCCAAGATCTAAACTTACTTTCTCATAAGGATCTCAGCTGAAATAGGGCTTAGAGAAGAGAGTACAACTCGCTTTTAGCTTGAACGCACGATTCATATGAACATGAGCGCATTCCTTTGAAACTCAACACTTAACTCACTCATGGGCTTCTCTCAAGCCCCTCTAGAGTCTCATGACCTCCTCAAAATGTTGCTATGAGTAACTCATTGATAAAGAACTGACTATGCATTTCAACCACCTCTAGTATGGGGGTAGTTTAATGGATATGCGAATGCATGAGTTAGAATAAGTCTCTATGACATAGATCTATTGCACGATTTAGAGTATGAAAGAAGGGAAACTTTTTTCTAAATATCTGTAGTCACTTATTTATAAAAGTGGGGCCCTCACAACCATAAATAACATCATACTTACAAGGCTTCACAGACACCCTAGAAAACTTGAACTCTGTGCTCTGACTCAAAGTTTTTCATGACCGGTGTCTACACCCTGGACGTGGCTGGCACTCAAGAACCATTGCGGTCCCCAAGCAAACCCTCATCCTAGCTGACTACAAGCAGAAGACTAAATCAAGCATGCAAAAGCTTAAAATTGAATTAAATTCATTGAACTCCAATAGTGAACTTTAAGAAAGTCTGAACAATACTCAAAAGAAATTAAACATAGAAAACTCTTCAACTTTGTCTATCTATGAAGCCTCTACTATTACAGAAAGATATTTGGACAAGACCGACAACATCTCAAAACTACTAACTGTAAGGTAAAGGTAAAGTCTTACGGAATATAAGAAGGCTCACAAAAGCTGACTGGAATATCCCATGACCTCAACAAAACGCGTGTTGATAATCCTGATTACTTGTATTTACATCATGAAATGATGCAGGCCAAATGGCTCAGTACATGAAATGTAGGAGCATGTAAGGGGAATTCTAAAGCATAAACATAAGCTTGAACTAGTGGAAAAGAAACATACTTACCTCTTCTCAACTCACTTAACTCAACTCAACTCAAGGAAACATAGTTCAACTCAACTCAAGGAAACATAGTTCAACTCAACTCAGAGAAAATAGGGCTCAACTCAATGATAAGATATTCAACTCACTGAAATAAGGCTCAACTCAACAATAAGATACACAACTATGGATACTCAACTCTGGATAAAGCAACAATCAAAGATGCAATATATGGAAAGCTTTTAAAACAATAGATAGCAACTCAATGTATTTATTAATACAATATACTCAGTTTCTATGCAAGGATACAAAATAAACTCTGCTTGTATATAAAAATACAAAATAAACTCTGTGTATATAAGAATACAAAATATCTATGTGGGAGTTTCTCTAACCGACAACCATCACTATAAGCTATGTGATGATACATCGTCTCGCCCACACTGCTAGAACTTTTCTATACCTTGTCAAGGTATAGAACTCCTCAACTAAGTGGATCCACTAGTCCATGCTAAAAAGCACTAAGGAATCATCTAAAAAGTGTGACCCTTTCTACCCACGTTGGCTACATGGTTTATGGGGGCGTTGAGTTGTCTGAACTCTCCCCCATATCGGTGCTCAATACTACTCCCAAAATATAACTAGCTCATATATTTGAAAACATAACTCTTTCTGTGGTTTGATATTATTACTCAAAATCTTTCTCTAAAAAGAGATGGTACTCAAACTGCTCAAAACTCTTTTGGAAATCTCAGTTTCCTCTTAACTTCAATGTAAAAATATTTACTCTTGGGAATACTTAGTTCCCATCTATCATTTTAAAGAAAATGAAGCCAGCTCTACTCTTCCTCAACTCAGTGCTCAAGTCTTTAAAACAAGTTTTAAAACAATTTGTAAAATGACTTCTTAAAATAGGATTCATTCTGAATTATGGACGTGAACGACTCAATTCAAGGTTTTTAATAACCATGCATAGAACTCAATACTTTGAACTCAACAACTCTAGAACTCAAGGAGTCAATGATACTACTCATCTCAAGAATTATCGACTCGGAGGGTTCATGCAGAATTATTGGCATGGAATACTCAACTCAAGGACTCAATGATACCTCTCATCTCAAGACTGCTCGACTCATAGGGTTCATGCGGAATTATGGGCATGAACTACTCAACTCAAGGACCTTCATTAGTAATATGTAGTATCCCTATGATTAGGAATATAATCCTAAAATGATTAGGAACTCAATACTCAACACTTAGAACTTGAAGATACTACTCCTCTCAAAGATACTCAACTGATGGAGTTCATGTGGAATTTATGGACATGAACGACTCGACTCAAGGGTCTAAATAACAATATGGAACTCATGTATACGACTCTTCTAAATTTCATACTTACTTCCTCAAAACTCTGTTTAAAACTCAAGTGTTGTCTTTGAAAAACTTTTCAAGATTTATAACTCAAAATAGGGTTCATGCTGAATTAAAGACATGAACAAATCAACTCAACGATCTCAATAAAAATATAGAGACTCGATAATTTGGAAAATATTTTTTTTAAAAGAACCATGAACTTAAGAACTCAAATAAACTTATCTCAAGAATACTCAAATCTAGGGGTAGAATCCTAGATTTCTCTTTTACTGATTTGAATGAAGATGTAAGGCGTGAGGACAAACTAGTCCAACAATATGATAGCCTTACATACCTGGAAGAACAAGGTTCTTGAAGAATCTTGAAGAAGAACTTTATTAGAAACCTTGAAACCCTGGCTTGAAGGTAAACGATCAAGAAAACCTTTCTTGAGATTCTTGAATTAGTTTCTTAAAATCTCTATGGTAAAATTATGATTTTCATTGGTGATTCATAATTGTATGGAGGAATTTGAGTTGAAAAGAATGAAATTCCTAGAGAAAGACTTACCTTGAAGAAGAATCTTGAAAAAGATTGAAAGAATCTTGAATGGAGTCTTCTACTTTGATTTTTTTCCTTAGGGTTTTGCCCTAAGTTTTGAGAGAGAAGAGAATGATGGATTAAAAGATGAAAATCTGATTTTGTTTTAGCCTTTTATTAGTCAAGAAATTTGTTTAGGGTTTTCTTGGAGGTAAAAAGATAAAAATGACCCTTTTTAATATTTTCCCGTCGGCTAATTCGTAACAGCACTGTATCAGGTTACTAAAATGGTCATAATTTTTTACTAAAAAATTAGATCAATGCGAAATTGGTGGCGTTGGAAAGTAGATTCAAATACCTTTAATTTGATAGGTTATGCGCCACGTAACTCTTTATATTCTAAGAGATATGGTCGTTTGAAGTTGACCCAAGTAGAATCTTACTTCAGAACTTAATCATTAAAGAAACTTCAAGAACACTTATCAAGAACTCATCAAGAAATTAAATTGCTCAATATTTATGGATAGATTCACAAAAGAAACACATGATTGGCGTGTGGGTGAACAAACTCAACACTATGGAAGCTTACATACCTCAAAGAACTAGGTTCTTGGCGAAATCTTGAATTTCTTTAACGAATGCTTGAAACTTGGAACTTTTTCTCCTCTTGAATCTTCTCTCTAAAACTCTAGACGCTTTGGGGATGAATGAAACTGATTCTAATCAATTTAGACTCCTTAAACCTTACTAAAAATGTTTAAATCTGATTGGGTAAGGAAAGGACTAAAATACCCCTCATATTTTTGGGTAACTTTCCTTATTTGGACAGCCCGACTACAAATGGGCATATATCCCTCATACGGGCTCAAAATTTACAAAATTTAGTTGCATTGGAAAGAGGATTCCAAGACCTTTAATTTGATATCTTATGGGCCACCTAACTCATTCTGTACTGAAAGTTATGGTCGTTTGAACTTGACCCAAAACTCGTACTTAGCATAACTTACCAAAATTTCCTAATTTATTCTTTCCAAAAATAGCTGCTCTATAATTCTAATTCTTTCTAAGGTGTGATTTTACAGTGCTACATCTAGAGACCTTAACACTTAAGAAAATTTTAAATTCCTTGGCAAAATCCTAGTCACAACGAAGGATGGTTCGAGTCTTAGCTCAAAAAAATTCTGGGGTGTTACAATGGTTCTCTTCGTATGTGTATTGACTATCGTCAGTTGAAAAAGGTGACCATTAAGAATAAGTATCCTCTTCCAAGGATAGATGATTTGTTTGACCAACTTCAAGGAGCAAGTTACTTCTCTATGATTGATCTTCGGTCGAGTTATCACTCATTGAGGCTGAAAAAAGATGACATTCCGAAAATGGCTTTTTGAACTTAGTATGGTCATTATGAGTTTTTGTTAATGTCGTTTGGTTTGACTAACTCTCTGGTGACATTTATGGATTTGATAAAGAGGGTGCTTAAACAATACCTTGACATGTTTGTGATTGTGTTCATTGATGATATATTGATCTATTCGAGAAGTGAGGATGAGCATATTGATCATTTGAGGATCGTGTTGCAAATTCTCAAGGGCCAACAACTTTTTGCAAAGTTTAGTAAATGTGAATTTTTGTTGATGTCCGTCACTTTTCTTGGTCACATTGTTTCAAGTAAGGGTATTGAGGTAGATCCTAAGAGGAAGGATGCAGTTAAGAGTTGGCCTAGACCTCTATCCCCTTCATATATTAGAAGTTTCCTGGATTTTGTTGGTTACTATAGAAGGTTTCTTGAAGGGTTTTCATCAATTGTGTCTCCATTAACGAAATTAAATCAAAAGAAAGCTAAAGTCATATGGTCTGAAGCATGTGAGAAGAGTTTTCAAGAGTTGAAGGATAGACTTACTGCCGCTCCGGTGTTGACACTACCGGAACGGACTGATGGTTTTGTGATTTATTGTGATGCTTGTAGAATTGGGTTAGGGTGTATACTTATGAAAAATGTGAAGGTTATTGCCTATGCTTCAAGGCAACTTAAGGTTCATGAAAAGAATTAACCTACCCATGAGCTTGAACTAGCGGTGGTTGTTTTTGCCTTAGTGATTTGGAGGCATTATTTGTACGGTGTTCATGTAGATGTTTTTACCGATCACAAGAGTTTGCAATATGTGTTTAATTAGAAGGATATAAATCTTCACAAAAGAAGGTGGATTGATTTATTTAAAGATTATGATGAGTGTTCTCTATCACTTCGGTAAAGCTAATGTGGTGGTGGATGCTCTTAGTTGGTTATCTATGGGTAGTGTTGCTCATATTGAAGAAGATAAGAAGTAGTTGGTTCGAGATGTTCATAGATTGGCTCGGTTGGGTGTTCAGTTAGTGGACTTTACCAAGGGTTGTGTTATGGTCCACACTGGTTTAGAATAGTCTTTTGTGGCGGATGTGAAAGCCAAGCAAGATCTTGATCCAACTTTGGTTGAATTAAAGGAAGCGGTGCTTAAGAAATTTGTTGAGGCTTTCTCCCAAGGGGGAGATGGAGTGCTTAGATATCAAGGCCGTTTGTGTGTTTCAAGTGTTGATGATTTGAGGGAACAGATCTTGTCAGAAGCCCATAGTTCTCGGTATTCCATTAACCTGGGAGCCAACAAGATGTACCGTAATTTTTGGGAGATCTATTGGTGGAATGGGATGAAGAAGGATATTACAAAATTTGTGGCTAAGTGTCCTAATTGTCAACAAGTGAAAGTAGAACATCAGAAACCGGGAGGTTTATCCCAAGACATTAGCATTCCTACTTGGAAGTGGGAAGATTTAAATATCAACTTTATTGTTGGTTTCCCTCGCACTCGGCGACAACATGACTCAATTTGGGTTATAGTAGATCGCATGACGAAATCAGCTCATTTCATTCCCGTCAAGGTTTCTTATTCGGCGAAGGATTATGTTAAGTTGACTTAAGAGAAATGGTAAAGTTTCATGGAGTGCCTTTATCCATTATCTCTGATCGTTGTACCCAATTCACTTCTCAGTTATGGAGATCTTTTCAATATGGTCTTGGTAGTTGTGTCAATCTTAGTATAACCTTGCATCCCCAAACCGATGGGCAAGTGGAGCGTACTATCCAAACTTTGAAAGATATGTTGAGAGCTTGTGTGATTGATTTCAAGGGTAATTGGGATGATCACTTGTCTTTGATTGAATTTGCATATAACAATAATTATCACTCGAGTATTGGTATGGCTCCATTTGAGGCATTGTATGGTAGGAGGTGAAGATCTCCTATAGGTTGGTTTGAGGTTGGTGAAGTTGCCCTAATAGGTCCCGAGTTAGTACAAGAGGCCATGGAAATTTTTTACTTATTATAGAAAGGTTGAAAACGGCTCAAAGTCGGAAAAAGTCATATGTCGATGTAAGAAGAAGAGATCTTGAGTTAGATGTTCATGATTGGGTTTACTTGAAAATTTTACCCATGAAGGGTGTAATGAGGTTTCGTAAGAAAAGGAAGCTTAGTCCCCAATATGTAGGCCCATATCAGATTTTGAGGCGTGTAGTTAGGGTTGCTTATGAATTAGAATTGCATAATGAGTTTGCATCGGTGCATCCGGTTTTTCATGTCTCTATGTTGAAGAAATGTGTTGCTGATCCAACATTCATAGTTCCCTTAGAAGGTTTGGGAGCTAAGGAGAATCTTTCTTATGAAAAAGTTTCGTTTGAGATTTTAGACCAGCAAGTCAAGAAATTGAGAAACAAACAGTTTGCTTCCGTGAAAGTGTTGTGGAGAAATCAGTTAGTTGAGGGTGCTACTTGGGAGACCGAGGCTGATATGATGTCCCGATATCCTCATCTCTTTCCTTCTACTCCTACTCTAGCTTGAGGTATTGAGTTCCTCATGGTTTACTCTTTTGGTGTCATGTGTTTTAGATATTCCCATGATTTCCTTATTTATGCATGTTCATGAAAAGCTCAAGTTTTGATAAAATGAGTTTATTTGATTGATATCTACATGTTTATGTGCATTTGAGTATGAGTTGCATATAGACTTCATGGTGTGATGTTTCCTCCTCGAATATGTGCATTGTATGCATGATGGTCTGTTAGATTTAGTTTCCATCCCTCTTATGATGTCTTAAATCTCATTCAAGGAAAAATTATCCCAAGGGGGAGATAATGTAACACCTCGGTTTGGGAAAGGGCAAAATAACAGTTTTCAGAAGTTCCTGGTGCCATCCGATGGAGGCCAACCACGGCCCGTGGAGTGAACCACAGAACGTAGGTCTGGTCCATGGATTGGCCACCCAAATAGGCTCAGAGGACCACGAACCACAGCCTGGACCAACAGACTGTCGTTGGGTCCACGGTCTGTGGATTGAAGTCCGTGGATCATGGCCTCAAAGTCCAGTGTCTGATGAAGACGACATATGTGCAGGACAGACCGCCTGTCAAACCATGGTCCGTCGTTCAAGCCCATAGGTCAACGGTCGGTAGTTATTCTAGGGGCAGTTGGTCTTTCCCTAATTAGTCTAGCCTAATACTATGTCATTTTACCCTTTAACTAAAACCCCTATATAAGTGTTTTAACTCTAAAATTTCTCTTTTGAAAATCATTCTCTCAAATTTACAAAAAAAGAACAAGTCTTCCTCCCAAATATTTCTCTCTGTAGAACAATTGAAGAAGAAGGGTCCAAGCTAGGGTTTTCAAGTCAATTCTTCAATTCCTCCATTGAAGGCAAGATTTTGACATTGAGGTATGATAGTTTTCATCCATGGATTCCTTCCATTCATCGAGTTCCCAAATTCTCCTATTTTCAAATTTAGAAAGCCCCAATTGAGTTAAGGTTTACTTCTATGTTATGGGTTCTCCTAATTATTGATTTAATTGATTGATTTATGAACTTTTATGCATGAATTGAATTAATATAATGATTTTATGATGATTCCCCATTAACCCATTTAATCCCCATTTTTCCAAGTTATGATCATATGATGTGGGTTTTGGATTATGAAAGAGAAGTTAATAAAATCAAGCATGCTTTCATGAGATTTATGTAAATGTTTCAAGGATGCTTTGAGAGTGAAGTATCAATGATTATGTTGTTGTTGTGTTGTTGAAAGGATCTCTCATATGCACATGAAAGCATGATTGTGAAAGGTTTTCTCACATAGTAAGGATATTAAGATTGAAAGGTCTTCTCACCTAATTTATTCAATGATAAAGAGCTATCCTAATGAAACATAGCTTGGATTGGTTATTGAATGATACCTTTCCATGGATGACTTATGACCTAGCTTGGATTGTCAATATGACGTGCATTTCCATGGATGATAAGAATAAGTAAGAAAATGACTATTCCGTGGGATTTATGCTTAGCACCGAGAGGATATTGACATTGAAGGTCTCCCGTGAGTAGAGGCCGGATTTCTAGAAGCAATCCTTATCCCTTACCTATGTGCCCCCATAGGATGATTGTCTGGATAGACATTAGCTATTGGATCCACTTAAGCTAGAAGTTCATGGTCCTTACCTTGACAAGTAGGACAACCCTTTTCGGTGTGGGAGACACCGGGGGATCATGTTATAGCTCACATGGTCTCTATGTCGGTTAAGGCTACTTCCCACCATAATAATGAACTAAGTATACTTCAAGAAGTATCTCCCATGTATTCAAAGGTTTTTAAGATGTTAGCTTGCATTGACCATGATTTATCACTTATATTTTCTAACCCTTTTATATAATGTTTTAGCTTGATCATTGGATGTCATGAAAATGTCTTATTTTAGCATGATTTAAACATTTATATGCATGGCTATCATACTTGGTACATATTTTGTACTAACTCATTCTCTTTCCTACATTTTCCCAAATGTAGGGTTCGAAAGTCAGGGTTTTCAGTTTCGTGGCTAGAGGTTGATTTGAGAGATTTCGAGCTTTGGCGAGTCCTCATGCTTCGAGGATGGATTTTCATTGTTTCAGTTTTCCTTCTTATTTTCAGTTTTAGACATGATGCATGGGCTAGGCCCAATTTCATTCTTATGTATTTGATGGCTAATGAGACAAGTGTTGAGACTTCCGCTTCACTTTTATAAAAATGATTTGGACTTGAATGTTATTCTTTATCTCTTATGTTCTATTTCCTATTTTATGAATGCTAAGTGTCTTGTATGGGGCCTCTCGGGGTCCTATACGCAAGGCTACTCCTAAGGGGTACCTTGTGTCGTGACATGCGGAGATTTGGTTGAAGTTGAGATTTTTCAATAGTGGGAAAATCTCACAATGGTTAAAGGCACTTACATTTCATAGATTCACAGAAGTTGTTCGTCTCATAGGATACGTTTTTCAAGTATGAGGAATGTGCACAACCATAATAATATAAATATGGACAATACCTCATCGATGTGAGACTAGTTGCGTAGTGCACCTTTTGCTGGGTAGGAAAAATCCTTGTAGGGGAAACGTCGCTCATCTGACACAAACCTCACAGAGGAGAGAACCACATTGTCCCCCCAAGATCACCGAAGTGAAAAGGACTTTGAAAAAGCGTCTTTGATGAAGCAGAAAAAAAGACATCGCTAAGATTGTACTAGATACAAATACATGCATCAGAACAACCCATCTTCAAAATTGAACCCTCGAAACTCAAATAAATACGGCAAATAGATGACTAAATATATTTTGTACATGTTTAAATCATCAAATCATTATGAGAATGTCTTGAACAAATGTTGATTGTGGTCAGCTCAAATTAAGAAAACTTAAAATTCATCTAAAGCCTCAAAACACTCGAAAAACTATGCCGCTCTAAAAGGCCCATATATTATCCTATGAACATAGTGAAATAATCAATACTCTGATTGGACCTCGCCAACCACAAATATTAACCTTTTTGAAACTTCGAAAACTAAAAAACTTCCCCTAAACACACCTAATTACATTGGGAATTTGTGACACACCCATCTCCACAATCATAAATTTCAATCTAACAATATGGGGAGGGTCAAAGAGAAGAATATAAAAGAAAATTATAAACTGACCCTTAGGGTTGTTACACACTATTAATGGGGTTAACATGAATACATGATAGAAAAGAAGAATACAAAGCATCAATATTACATTCCTTGAGTAAGAGGTAATATTCAACCAAGCAAGAGAATGGAAGCAAGCTGACATAAGATTTACAGTGTAATAGGATCGGTTCAGCAGTTTTGGGGGCCTAAATCCAAACACCAAAGAGATATCCTATTTTTTAAAAAGGAAAGATCATCATATATTATTTATTTAAATTCGACTTTTCAAGGTTTTTAGATGCAAATATATTGATTATTATTTTATAATCGATTTGTTCAAGCAATTTGTATTCATGGAAACATTGTCATATTTATAGCTTATAAAGTGAGAATATCAACAGTATAATATAAAATTATAATAATAAAATTTAATTAAAAATTATTGAAAGTTGATATAATTATATCGAAATAGTGTTGCACTGCTTCATATTTTTAAAGAAGACACTAAAAAGAAAATTTTGATCTTTTTGCATGAATATAGCAATAGATTTTAGAGAATGTAGTAGGTTTGGCTGTTTGTGAGACTTCAAAATATTCAACAAAAATAAGAGAATAAGATACTGAATATGAAATAGGAAAAAGTAATATAAAATTAAAATTAAAATTATGTGTACAAATGATGTGAACATATTAAATAATGATATATTATGATAAACTAATTATTGATAACCTTTAAAATAAGAATTAACTTATACCCTAGTAAATATACTAATTAATCGACCAACTATAACGGATAATTATATTGTTATAATGTATACCTTAAATACTAAAAATTAATGAGAACTTCAGAATGGGCATGAACTAAAAAGGAAGACCAAAAATAAGAGCAAGAACAAGTGTATAGGATTTATTTGCCATGCATTGATATCAAACAAAAATATTTAGATGTATACGTGTAATTTATTTGTAATATTTCAAGTTTATTCATTACTTTACATATGTGTGGTATTTTGTAATGATATAAATAAAAGTGATATAAAATATTCAACCGTTGAATTCATCCCACCAATGCACTACAATATGGTACTTAATTTGAAAATTCTAGTTTAAGATGAAATGGTT
Organism: Solanum etuberosum; assembly: GCA_029582245.1. NCBI lineage: Eukaryota > Viridiplantae > Streptophyta > Magnoliopsida > Solanales > Solanaceae > Solanum > Solanum etuberosum. The sequence goes on along the minus strand of JAJONR010001878.1, from coordinate 33,195 downwards.
TCTTCCACCATTTGTTATCAACAAAAAGGTCTTGACATTATTGATTCTAGCTATAAAAATTATTTTCTCACCACAAAAAATCCTTCTCATTATTCTCAATATTCAAACGTCACACGCTCTAGTGACAGTTGTTGATTTTTTCTACAAATCTCAAATATTTATATCTATAGAAAATTATGTTCTATTCTTGTCTTTCATCATCATCCACAAGAACAAAGCATGGTTTTCAACAAAGATAGGTAGTGAAGATTTTCAGAAAAAGGCTCAACAAATATTACTATAGCATGGGTGTGTGTGAGTGTTAAGAACAATAAGTAGGAAGTTGTACCGCGGGAAAATAATTTACATAGACTTAATCAATCATGGCAGGCCCTTTTTCCAATGACAAAGGGTGTACTAAAAATATTTTGTCTCTAACTAGAATTTCGACCAAATTTTAAGTTTAGAGTACTTATGCCTCAAGAAAATTAGAGTATTGTATTGTAGTGTATTGTTTTGATGAATTCCACGTCTGAATATATTATATCAATTTAATTGACGTTGTTACATAATACCACACACCACTTACAATATTAAAAATAAATTACACTTCTACATGTAATTATTTTTATACGATATCACGAGTGCTCAAGAAATGTGAAGTTGCTTTTAGTCAAATGATAATTTTAGACAAATCATTTTTTTTATTTGCATGATAAAGTTACAATAATGTGGTATCCAAAATCAAAGCTTTAATAAGAATAAGGCTAGATTGAATGCATTATGATACCATGACCACGTAGGCAGGTAATATAAATTAATCGTTGCAAGAAGAAATGTTATCATATAGAACCCCATATTGTGTGAGAGATTATGAAAGATAATTCTAATTTTTATTTGATAACTATACAACTCTTTGTATCATCTTATACCAGAAGCAAAGGAAGAAGAAGTAGAAACTTATTTTCTTACTAATATTATGAGGTGGAATGCTCAAAAGCTAAACAATGTTTACCAGAAGAATATATGCAATACATCCTAATGATTTTCCCACCTCCCAAATAAGATAAGCTTATTTATTTTCTGCTATGAATAATCGAAACTATTGGAAAGTTTTCACTAAAAAGGCCTTGGAAATACATCAGGCATATAGTGGAACCACAAAAGATCTTTTAGTATATTTGAGCAAAGAAGGTCCAATTAAAAATGACTTTCTTTTTATAGAGGGCTTGGAAATATAGTGTTCCAAATAATATTATTATACAAAATATGTGGATTCAGTTGGAGTCAAAATGTCTGTGTTTTCAAAATTCTAAACAAGGAACCATGACTTACTTATTTCTAACCTCTGTTTGCTAATTTTGAAAACGTAAGTTATAAGAGATTAAAATTATCTCAGGTTCTACTAAAATGGTGAACAACCCCAGTTTGTAAAAATCTTAAGAAGATATTCATAACAGTACCATTCATCATTTTGGGGAACTTGTAGATTAGGAAAATAGTCAAAGTAATGGGAAAACTGACTTTTTCAACAGTTTAATTTTCAATGTAAACGTTTCTATTTGAAAACTAGTGAAGATTACATACCTCCAACCACAATAAAATCCTATCAGTTGGCCAAAAATTGTGGATTACATAGAGAAGTACAAACCCAAGCCTTAATATCTATTTGTTAGTTGGAAACCACAAGAAAAAAATAACAAAAATGCAAGGAGATTTTTTGTATACACAAGGAGAGGAAGTTCATGAAATGAAAATTATAAAGGGAGAGAAAATTCCTATGGAGAAAGATATATGCCATTCTATCTCTATGGGGATTTTCAAGGAAAGTGGAAACTAACTTTCTAGTTCTCGTCAAAATTATTTCAGGGGGCTGGGAGATTCCATTGCACATAACAAATTTACTTTCGTTAAGTTAACACAGATAACACAGGGGATGCTCACACACATCTACATAGAAGTAAACAAACTAGTAGAATACAATGCTAATCTAGCTTTTGATATGGAAGAAAGAATCATTTTACTACAGTTACAAAATAACCAACTAAAACAAAACTTATTTTGAATTTTCAAAGGAAATAAATACCCAACTTGAGGATAAAAATTAAGAAGATAAACAAAAACATCAGATAAGAGGAAGAATACGTGATCATAAGACTATCAATACAAAGATTTTTCTATTTTATCGGATGGTCATACACCACTAGGTCATCCCCAAATACATAGGAGAAGGATTCAACTAACTTTTAAATATAAAAGAAATTTAGCTAATAAACAAATAAAAAATTAAAAATAAAATATAAAAGTGATAAAAAATTTATAACGGTCTAAATTCTAAAGTAAGTGAAGATTAAATTGTATGAGTAAAACGTGTCATTTAGAGAAATATTACACTATTATTTATATATTATGCAAAATAGACTATTTAAGGTTCTTTACATGACCATTTAATACTAGTGTGTCTTTTCATAAATCAGTAGAGTTTGATAAGGTCATAGTTTTTCATGAAAGATAGATGATATAGGTTTAATATTAAGGTGGAGACTCTTGACAAATATTCTTATTTCAATTTGTTTTTCTTATGTTCTTTTTTGTCTATTTCAAAAATAATGTCTCTTTTCTAATTTGATAACTCTTTATTTTCAACATCCCACGTAGAATAGAAGATTAAATAAAATTTTGATATCTTAAACATAACTTTAGTTTAAGACTACAAAATTTAAAATTTCTCCACTTTATTTAAAAAATTAATTTTAGACACTTTTTTGTCCTATTAGGCCTTTGTTTGTTACAACACATAGGTCCAATAAAAGGTCGATCCAAAACTGACTGGCCCAGCCAAAAAAATTGATTCTGATCCTATCTAGAAGCTTCCAAAATAATATTACATTGGTCAACACCTAAGTCAGATATGTAAACAAAGTGTTTTAAATTTGAATCCAACTGTTGAGGTCCGATGAATGCCATGGATCTTCTTTGATTGTCTCTGAAATGTTATCTTCTTCTAGTTGGTGTGTGTTTCGTTGTTCTCATATGCATTTTTTCCCTTCTACTCGTTCATTAATAAGTACTCCTTGATTTGTAGTAATTCTCTAACATCTCTAGGGAGATTTTTCTGCTTTAAATCGATAAGGTTCTTCTATCTATAGTTTTCTATCTACCGGGTGATTTCTCTAAGAGTGTTCCTCTTTTGGATCTCGCATATCCGAGAGCCTTTTGTGCCAATGATATAATTTATCATTTTTCTTCTCAAGTACCAATTTAGTTTGATTTACTTACTCCCCCATAATTGTGTAATATCTTTGACATTGTGTTTTGAATCTTTGTTGAAGCATGAGTTGAATCCTTCTCCTCTGTATTTGGTGATGACCTAGTGGTGTATGACTATCAGATAAAATAGAAAAATCATTGTATTCATAGTCTTATAATCACGGATTCCTCCTCTTCCTGGAAGTTTTTGTTTATTTTTTTAATTTTCATCCTCAAGTTGAGTATTTATTGCCTGTACAAATTCAAAATAAGTTTTTTTTAGTTGTTTATGTTGTAAATGATGTAAAAATGACTCTTTCTTCCTTATCAAAAGCTAGATTAGCAATAAAATCTTATAGTGTGTTTACTTATACGTAGATGTGTGTAGGCATCACCTTTGTTATCTGTGTTAACTTAATGAAAGTAAATTTGTTATGTGCCATGGAATCTCCAAGTTCCCTGAATGAATTTTAACGAGAACTAGCAAGTTAGTTTCCACTTCCCTTGAAAATACCCATAGAGATAGAATAGTATATAGCTTTCCTGATAGCAAATTTCTCTGCCTCTATAATTTTAATTTCATGAACTTCCTCTCCTTGTGTATACACTAAATATCCTTTATGATTCTTATATAGTAACCATAGAAATTACCACTCGGATTGCCCTAAGATACCCTATCTGTATAGCATTTTGGTTATTTTTTTGTGGTGGCTTCCAACTAACAAATAGATATTAGGTCTTGGGTTTGTACTTCTCTATGTAATTTACAATTTCTAGCCAGCTGATAGGATTTTGTTATGGTTTAGGATATAAATTCTTCACTAATTTTCAAATATCAACATTTACATTGAAAATTAAACTGTTGAAAAAGTCAGTTTTCCCATTACTTTGACTATTTTCCTAATCTACAACTTCCACAAAATGATTAATGGTACTGTTATGCATATCTTCTTCAGTTTTTGAAAAAATGGGGTTGTCCATCATTTTAGTAGTACCTTGGATAATTTTAGTCTCTTATGTTTTATGTTTTCAAAATTAGCAAACACATGTTAAAAATAAGTGAGTCATGGTCTCTTGTTTAGAATCTTGACAGCACAAACATTTGGAGTCCAACTAAATCCACACATTTTGTATAATAATATTCATTGGAACACTATATATCCAAGCCCTCCATACAATGAAATTCATTTTGAATGGGACCTTCTTTGCCCAAATATACTAAAAGATCTCTTGTGATTCAACTTTATGCCTGATGTATTTCCAAGAGTTTTTTACTGAAAACTTTCCAATAGTTTCAAACATTCATAGCGGAAAGGAAATAGGCTTATCGTTATTGGGAGGTTGGAAAGTCCTTAGGATTTATTGCACATATTCTTCTGGTAAACATTTCTTTAGCTTTTGAGCATTCCACCTCATAATATTAGTAAGCGAACAAGTTTGTACTTCTTCTTCCTTTGATTCTGGTATAAGATGATACAACTCTAGGAGAGTTGTATAGTTATCAAATAAAAAATTAGAATTATCTTTTATAATCTGCCACACAATATGGAGTTCTATATAATAACATTACCTACCTACTTGGTCATGGTATAATAATGCATTCAATCTAGCCTTATTCTTATTAAAGCTTTATTTTGGATACCACCTTATTGCAACTTTATCTTGCAAATTAAAAAAAGACGCTTGTCTAAAATTATCATTTGACTAGAAGCAACTTCACATTTCTTGAGCACTCGTGATATCATACAAAAATAATGACATGTAGAAGTGTAATTTATTTTTAATATTATAAGTGATGTGTGATAATATGTAACAATGTAAATTAAATTGATATAATATATTCAAACGTGGAATTCATCGAAACAATACACTACAATACAATACTCTAGTTTTCTTAAGGCGTAAGAACTCTAAACTTAAAATTTGGTCGAATTTTTAATACTGAAATAAATAAATTCTAGTTAGAGACAAAATATTTTTAGTACACACTTTGTCATTGGAAAAAGGGTCTGCCACGATTGATTAAGTCTATGTAAATTATTTTTCTGCTGTACAACTTCCTACTTATTGTTCTTAACACTCACGCACACACATGCTATAGTCATATTTGTTGAGCCTTTATCTGAAAATCTTCACTACCTATCTTTGTAGAAAATCATGCTTTGTTCTTGTGGATGATGATGAAAGACAAGAACAGAGCATCATTTTCTATAGATACAAATAATTGAGATTTGTAGAAAAAACTCAACCACTGTGGCTAAAGCGTGTGACATTTGAATATTGAGAACAATGAGAGGGATTTTTTTGTGGTGGGAAAGCAATTTTTATAGCTAGAATCAATAATGTCAAGATCCTATTGTTGATAACAAAGGGTGGAAGAAACCATTTAGTCTTAAACTAGAACTTTTAAATTAAGTATCATATTGTAGTGCGTTGGTGGGATGAATTCAACGGTTGAATATTTTATATCACTTTTATTTATATCATTACAAAATAGCACACATATGTAAACAAATGAATAAGCTTGAAATATTACAAATAAATTAGACATATACATGTAAATATTTTTGTATGATATCAACGTATGTCAATTAAATCATATACAGTTATTCTTGTTCTTATTTTTTGTCTTCCTTTTTTAGTTCATGCCCATTCTGAAGTTCTCACTAATTTTTAGTATTTAAGGTATACATTATAACAATATAATGATCCATGATAGTTTGTCGACTAGTTAAAATATTTACTAGGCTATAAGTTAATTCTTATTTTTAAGGTTATCAATAATTATTTTATCATAATAGATCATTATTTAATATGTTTAATTTTAATTTTATATTTACTTTGTTCCTATTTCATATTCACTATTCTTATTCTCTTATTATTGTAGAATATTTTGAAGTCCCACAAACAGCCAAACCTATTGCATTCTCTAAAATCTACTTCTTCAGATAGTGTGCAAAAATATTAAAATTTAACTTAAAATATGAAGCAGTGCAACACTATTTCAATATCATTAAATCAACATTCAAAAATTTTGAGTTAATTTTTTTTAAAATAATTTTTAAGTTATATTGTTTCTTTAAAAAAATTATAGTTGATATACTTACTTTATAAGCTATTAATATGACAATGTTCCCTTAAATAGGAATTGCTTGAACAAATCGATTATAAAATAATAATCAATATATTTGCATCTAAAAGCCTAGAAGAGTCGAATTTAAATAAATAATATATGATGATCTTTCCTTTTAAACAAATAAGGTCTCCGTTAGGTGTTTGGTTTTAGGCCTCCAAAGTTGTTAAACCGATCCTATTGCACTGTAAATCTTATGTCAACTTGCTTCCATTCTCTGGCTTGGTTGAATATTACCTCTTAATAAAGGAATGTAATATTGGTGCTTCTTATTTTTCTTTTCTATAATGTATTCATGTTAACCCAATAAATAGTGTGTAACGTCCCGAAGAGTCAGTTTATAATTTTCCTTTACTTTCTTCCCTTTGACCGTCCCCATAGTGTTAGATTGATATTTATGGTTGTGGAGCTGGGTGTGTCACAAATTTCCAAGGTAATCAAGTGTGTTTTGGGGAATTTTTTTTTTTAGTTTTAGAAGTTTCAAAAAGGATAACATTTGTGGTTGGCAAGGTCCAATCAAAGTATCGATTATTTCACTATGTTCAGAGGGTAATATATGGCCTTGTTAGAGCGGCATGGTTGTTTAGTGTGTTTTGAAGATTTGGATGAATTTTAAGTTTTCTTAATTTTAGCTTACCACAATCAACATTTGCTCAAGTCATTCTCAGAATGATGATTTGATCATCTATTTACCCTATTTGTTTGAGTTTTGAGTGTTCAAATGCTACTTTTAGAGTTCTTTTCTACTATATTAACATTTTTAATTCTAATTGTATTTTGGAGAATCAAAAGTTGTGAATCAAATTATGAGTAGATAAATCCTATCTTATTAGGGTTGTGTCTATGAATGATTGTGGAGTTATGACACTTTAGAGGATGTTTGGTTATCAATAAAAGTTATTCTTGGGGTCCTTTTTTTCTTTATTTTGATGCTTGATCACCATTTAAATACATATATTGTTTCGTATTGAACTCAGGAGAAGGATTGAGAGATTGAACGTGGAATATAAAGAGTGAGATCATTCTTTACTAACACAAAAGGTTGATATACATATAGGATAGGGATATTCCTATATTTCCTTACATGGATAAGAAACAATTAGATAACGTAATGCTATAAAATTGGTAAACCTATCCCCACTCAATAATGTAGTTATATTTCCAATTTTGGTAAATAGTTAGAGGCTCGAGAGAGCATAACCATATTATTAATCTCGTGTATTCGTAACTCGATCACCAATTAGAATCTAAGGTTTCCAACATCCTTCATGAATTCACATGAAAGTTGTAGCCATGGAATTTCAAAAATCATTATTAAAACCATAGTTTGAGAAAGATTCCTCATTGCCTAGTTTTGTTTATTTGTTAATTGAATCATTATCAGACTCTTTTTATATATATACTTGGACATGATTATAGTTGAAAGTCAAAAGATATTTAGTAATCTAAAGTCCTTGGGGTTTGATAATATGTCTTGTAAGAGAAACTTTACTGCTTATTAGACCACATACAGTAGCATGCATGATTTTGGCGCAATAAGTTTTTGACTTAGTGGCGAGGGACTATTGAATTAGTTCATATTTATTTTTTTAAATTTTTTATGTAATATGAAGATACATGCTCACATATATGTATCATATATCTTTAGAGAGTTCTGGATATGTTGTTGAGCCTCTTCGTGAGGGAGACGAGTGAACCATCCATTTGTGTGCAATAGCTGCACCATATTTTGGTTGAGCTAAAATTTGTGCCTATGTTTGTAAATTGAAAGTGATATTTAATTTGTTGTGAGTGAGAATGTCAAATTCGAACTGTCATGGCTGTCATTCTAATAGGTTCTTATTGTTAATTTTCAACTTCTAGATCAACTTGAAGAATTGGATATTGCAATGCCGCCTGCCTTCTCTGTTTGTGAAGAAATTGTTAAGGCTCATGCTCAGTCTGCTTCTCTACCAATCCTCTATTTATTGCTAGTTTACTTATTGAAATCCCCTGCAAAAGTAACAACTAAGATCAATTTGTCAATGCCTGTACCAAACTTACATAATATTGAAAAATTAAATATTCACTAATTGTGAAGTCCCCGACAACAGCGCCAAAAACTTGTTTTCAAAATCATAATCGGAAGTTATCTTAGTTAGGGGAAGCAAAAAGATGATTCAAATTGGAGTCCTTAAATTCTATGCCTACTTTGGATGATCTCACTCAGAAGTTCTGTATACGATTTCTTCCATCTAGAAAGATGGAAAAGTTGACAAGCGAGATACTCATCTTCAGACAAAAGGGAGGAGAGAATTTGTACCAATTCTGGAGCTAATTGAAGTCTTTGATGATAAGCTGCCCATATCACCACAAAGCTAATGAAGTGTTGGCTCTTACTTTCATTAAGGGTCTAAAATTGAACACTAAGATCTTGTTTGATTCTGTTGCGGGAGGACAGACCCCGGAGAAAACTTATGATGAGATGTTTACCTTTATGAATAGGATCTCCCAGGGGAAACCATAATTGAATGGTGCAGTTTCCAGAACTTTGGTACATAAATTTGCAAGAATGTTAGATGTGGATGGGTATACAAACTTAGCTCCACAAATTTCTATAATGCAAAATCATATGAACACCTACTTCAACAATATAAATTTGGGACAACAACATGCTGCAGTAAATATTGTGCAGCAACCTTATGTTTGGTATGAAGTATGTGGCAGTTGGGATTATGCAATTGGGTTTTGTGGAGCCAATCAAGATTCAATGAACTTTGTGCTCAATGCTTATTGAGGGTAGTTACATGCAGAACTATGGGAAAACTTACAATCCTAGTTGGAGGAACCATCGTAACTTTTCATGGGGAAGCAATCAAAACAAATATCAGCCTCAAAGAAATGGGCAACAATACCGATAGCAGGGCCAAGGGAATCAGTTAAGTTCTTAGTTGGGCAACATGAGTGTTGCAGAGATGCTCAAATAGATCATGGAAGATCAGGCCAAGTTAGTAACAGCTGTAAGAAATAATCAATTGGCCGCATAAAATTCAGAGAAGCAATTGGGCCAGTTAGCCAGTACATAAAATTATTGTAGTTAATTAAGGTGGAAACCCAGAAAAAAAATATAGGAGAACTTATGAATAATGAAAGATAAAAACTATAAAGCAATGAAGAACAAGAAAGAAGAGATAACTTTATTTGAAAATGCAGCCTATTTTTTTCACTGCCTAAGACTTACACTTATAATAAAGAACTAACTTCATGGTCCTAAAAACCAGCAACACATCTGCTGAAGATAAACAATCTCCTAGAGACTACGTAAAGAAGTTATTTGAGGAAAACTAAATCTAATTTACAGTAAATAAATAAAAGGTTGCATTCCTAAAACATAGCAAATAACACTCCTCCTTGGTTTAGGAACTGTTGATTCCTAGTTTTTCACTGAAAAACTCAAACTTGCCGAGGGAAAGGGGCTTGGTGAAAATGTCAGCAACCTGCTCATCACTCTTGCAGTAAAGAAGCTTCACATCTCCATGTTTCTGCACGTCTCTTAAGAAAAACAACTTAATATTGAAATGCTTCATTTTTGCATGAAAAACTGGATTATTAGCAATAGAAATTGCAGCTTGGTTATCAATAAAAACCTCAATCCCTTCTTTTTGTTCCATATTCACATCACACATAATTTTCCTCAACCATATTGCTTGATTCACAACTGTTGTTGCATCAATAAATTCTGCCCCGGCTGTTAATTGTCCTACTATATCTTGTTTCTTGGAATACCAAGAGAAAGCTCCTGACCCAAGATTGAAACAGAAACCTGAAGTACTCTTCATATCAGGTGCACCACTCCAATCACTATCGGAGAATACGTTAAGTCTAAACTTCTGACTTTTGTGAAACTTAACACCTTAGTTGATAGTTCCCTTGATGTATTTGACAATTCCTTTAGCTACTCTTAAGTGTAAATCACTTGCACAATGCATGAACCGAGAAAAATTCTGTTGAGAGCATCAGCCACTACATTGGCCTAACCGAATGGTAAAGCACATTCATATCATAGTCTATGAGGAATTCAAGTCATCTCCTCTGATGAAGATTCAACTCTTTCTGGGTGAACACATATTGGAGGCTCTTATGATCTGTGAACACATAAACATGAACACCATAAAATTAGTGTCTCCAAATCTTTTGGGCAAATACTACGGCTGCAAGTTGGAGGTCATGAGTTGGGTAATTCTTCTCGTAGACCTTAAGCTGACTAGAAGCATAAGCTATGACCTTACCTCGCTCCATCGACACACAACCTAGGCCGACCCTGGAGGCATCACAATAAATCACATAACCGTCTGAACCATCTGATAGACTCAAGACAGAAGTTGTATTCAACCTAGTCTTCAATTCTGAGAAGCTTTTCTCACACTCATCTAACCACTGAAATTTGGCCTTCTTCTGAGTCAATTTTTATAAAGGGGAAGCTATGGATGAAAATCCTTTAACAAACCTCTTGTAATAATCGGCCAAACCCAAGAAACTTTTGATATCTGCTGGAGAAGTGGGTCTGGGCCAGTGCTCCACTGCCTCAATTTTCTGAGAATCCACTCGTATCCCTTTGCTACATACCACATGACCAAGGAAAGCGATCGATTGTAATCAGAATTCACATTTGCTGAACTTAGAGAATAACTGGCGATCTTTGGGGTTTGCAGAACAACTCTCAGATGAGTCACATGCTCCTCCTCACTCCGAGAATAAATGAGTATATCATCAATAAACACGATAACGAACAAGTCCAAATACTGTTTGAACCCCCTGTTCATTAAGTCCATGAAAGGTAAAGGAGCATTTGTTAGTCCAAAATACATAACTACAAATTCATAATGATCATACCGAGTTCTGAAGGCTGTCTACGGAATGTCACTATCTCTGACTCTAAGTTGATGATAGCCGGATCTGAGGTGTATCTTAGAAAAGCAACTAGCACCTTGAAACTGGTGGAACAAGTCATCAATCCTAGGGATATGATATTTGTTTTTGACTGTGACTTTATTCAAGTGCCGATAGTCAATGCACATTCTGAAAGAACCGTCTTTCATTTTCACGAACAACACTGCAGCAGCCCATGGAGAGATACTAGGTCTGATGAATCCCTTATCTAAAAGATCCTTCAACTGATCTTTCAATTCCTTAAGCTCGGCTAGATCCATTCAGTAAGGATGAATCGAAATAGGTTGGGTATCTGGAAGGAGATATATTCTGAAGTCGATTTCCCTTTCTGGAGAAACTCTGGGAAGATCTTCTGCGAACACTTCGGGAAACTCATATACTACAGGGATTGACTCAAGAGTTGGGTTTTTGGAATTTGAATCCTTAACCCAAACGAGATGATAGATATACCCTTTGGAAATCATTTTTCTGGCCTTAAGGTAAGATATGAATCGACCTATAGGTTTTGAGCTACTACCCTTCCACTCTAAGACTGGCTCATTTGGAAACCAAAACGAACAATTCTCGTTCCACAATCGACTGAGGCATAACAGGAATGTAACCAATCCATTCCTAGAATGATATCGAAATCTCCCATTTCTAACTCTACAAGATTTGCTTAGGTGACTTTCTGGGAAACTGTGACAGGATAATTTTTGTATACCCGTCTAGCTATAACTGGGTCACCAACTAGAGTAGAGACTGAGAAGGGTTCTGAGAGAGTTACTGGACTGACCGAAGTTTACTGCTATATATGGAGTTACAAAAGAAAATATAGCCCCTGGATCTAACAATGCATAAACATCTAAATTGAAGACTCTCAACGTACGAGTGACCACATCGGGAGAATCTTCTTGTTCCTGGTGAGCCTTCAGAGAATACAACTTGTTCTTGTGCTGACCACCACTTGTACCAGACGAAGCACCCTTCTGAGTTAGATGACCTGCTGGTGCTGCTGGAGCTGTAGGCTGAGCCCTTTTGTTGTTACCTCCTTGCCCTTGCCTGGAAGAAGGGCAATCCTTCAACCTATGGTCAGACTAACCACACCCAAAGCACCCTTCCTTGCCTGCAAGACACTCTCCCGGATGGTTCTTACCAGACTTTGGACAAGTTTGGCAAGTCTTGTTACCTGAAGTACTCCCCTGAAACTTAGAGCATGATGCCCTACCTTTCTGATCCTGTCGAAACCTGGGGGATGGAGCACTAGCTGATGAAGGTGTTGGGGCTACATCTTTGCTGAAACTGTGAGAAATTCCCCCCGCCCGACTTTTACTGTGAACATTCATAATTTCTTATTCTGGCCTTTTTGTTTTCCTTAGCAATTTCCCTTAGCTTATCTCCCTCAACCTGCTAAGCATGAGTCATTAGCCTGGAGATATCCATGTCTCCTAATAGCATAGCATTCCTGCACTCTGTCATAACCAGATCGGATACTCCAAACAAGAACTTGCTCATTTGTGCCCTTGAATCAGCAACAATATGTGGAGCATATCTGGAGAGCTTAGTGAACTTCAGCCCGTATTCTTGGACCGACATCGAACCCTGCCTCAAGTTCATAAACTCCTGAGCCTTAGCCACCCTCAACTCTCTCGGGAAGAACCTATTCAGAAGAGCTCCAGTAAAACAATCCCACATCACATAAGCTGCTTCCGCACCCCTATTGTCTTTCCACTGTGTGAACCATATATGAGCCACATACTTAAGCTGATAGGATGCCAGCTCCACCCTATCAGTACCTGTCACTTGCATTACCTCAAGAATATTCTTGACCTCATTAATGAAGTTCTATGGGTCCTTACCAACCTGCGACCCTAGAAACTCAGGCGGATTCATCCGAACAAAGTCTCGAACCCTTGCTGCAACTGATCCGCCATTAGTGTTTGCACGAAGTGTGGCCTTCTGATTGGGTACACTTGAGCCAAGAGCTGGATCATATTCCGAAATTCTGCATTTATAACCTCATGGTTCGGAACTGGAGGAAGTGTGTTAACATTGCATGCATTAGCATTCCATGCATTAGTTCTATAAAGAGGCATGATCTGAAATGCATAGCGAAGTATTAGAAATTAGATGTTGAATCATACCTTAGACACGATAAGAATAGGAAAGGAAGTGAAGTTTTCCTTAAAACACTTCGTAGCTTCCCCCTCATACATGTGGCGCGCTTCACACCCATGAAAGGGACTCTACTTAGTGCGACTTTCAGACACCCTAGGACTCTTGAACCTAATGCTATGATACCAAGTTTGTCACACCTCGAGGATACACCTTAGACGTAACACGGGACCTAGGATCACGAGTGACCCCATGCTAACCCTAAGTCTAGTATAAATCAAGCATACTGAAAATGACTAATTAAAACATGTACTATGCGGAAGCTAAAAATAATGGATATCTAAAATAGGGAAAAACACAACTAGTCTGAATATATAAGATATAATAATAATAGTCTAGTGATGACTGAAAAAATACTTAACAACTCTAGTTGAATCTACTACTATATCTGAAAAGCCTCTACTGAATTGAGTTGATGGGACATGCCCCTAGCTAACTCTAATAAAACTGAAAACTGGAAATAAAGACTAAGATAGAAAGCATGTCTATTGTCCTCGAAGTATGAGGACTCACCACTGAAGTTGCTGAAGTCGAATTGAGAATCGATCTAAACGTGATCTTGATGCTGAGTGCCTAAACCTACATCATGAAATGATGTAGGACAAAGTACGTGTCAGTACTTGGAATGTACTGAGCATGCATGATATAGATATGCTAAGGTGAACAAAGTATATAAACTGAACAATGCATAACTGAGCAATGATATAATCTGAACAAGGATATAGATATGTACTAAGTATAACTGAAAGATAAATTGAATGCAATGACCAAGTACTAATAATGAAGATAACATGTTGAACTGTATACTGTAGTAACTACTGAAAACCTGGTCAATGCATTAAGAGTTTGACAGTGAGAGCTACTATTAACCGACATAAACCACGTGAGCTAAATATGGAGTCCGTTGTATACGCCCCATCGAGAGAAATCAATATACCTTGCCAGGGGTATAGAGATATGAATGTGGCGTGATCACTAAAACTAATTCCCAAAAGAGGGGAATAATAAACCTACACTGGCACATAGTTGGGGGACTTTGAGGGTACGCTGAACCCTTGTCCAACTCGGTGTTGCATATACTCTCATCTAAATATTCATGAAGCTAAAATGCACTAAATATGAATAGCTCAGAAACATACATGCTAACTGAGAATGCAACATTTATATACTTTAGAATATGGCATTCCAAATATGAAGCATGAATTTCTGTCTGATTGGCCTAGCAAGTATAATTCATGAACTAGGATAAATTTACACAAGCTAGAGTTCTGAGTTTTATGCAAGGAATTACACTAAATTCTCAAGAAATAAGTTATTTAAATCAAAGGAACCATAATAACAATAAATCTTGGAAATCTAGAAACCCTAGGTTTGAACAGTTTATGAGTATCTGAAGAACTAACTGAATTTGAGGGACCTAATGGCTGAAAGGAACCCACTAGTGAAATCCCACATACCTGGTGAACAAATCTAAGGAGAAATCCTTTGTATTTCAGTGCTGAACTTTGAAGAACAGTTCTTCTTGTTCTTGAAAGAAACTGGCACCTTTTTCTCTTCTTTTCGTTCTAACTTAAATGATTTTTGGACAATGAGGGTTCTGGGTATGTCTGACTAGATTATAAGGCTTAGACTGAGTAAAACGACGTAGTTGAAGCATCAAACAACATATATTAGGTGCCTAAAGCATAGGGGAAAAGACAAAAACAACCCTGACTTAAAGCTGATGAAGTGCCACTCACGAGGGGATTGACGAGCCGTTGTTTGAACCACCGCCCGTCAACTGGGTCGTGCTTTGCTGTTCTACTCGATAGGGATTCACTAAAACAGACATAATTTTTTACTATGAGCTTGGATTTTAGCAAACTCAGTGGCTTTAGAAACAGGATTCAATTATCTTAAATTTGATAGGTTATGAGCTACCTAATTCATTTTTCCTAAAAGATATGACCGTTTGAAGTTGACCCAAAAGCCATTTTTCTCTATATAGTTGTTGATCCTCACCTACGGTCCGTAGGTCTAACCACAGACCATACTTCTTGTCAATGGGTGGGATCAGAGACCCCTAAGTATGGAACCCAACGACGGTACCCTACCTACGGTCCGTGGTCTGACACACGGTCCGTCGGTGGCTTCCGTTGGTTCTGACACCAGATACTGGAAAGCTGCAGTTTTTCCATCTTCTCAAATCTGAGGTGTTACAAAGATAATGTAGGCACAAGTATGCATTAGTACATGGAATGTACTAAGTATGAGGGATATGCAAAAGAACGTAAATAATGATCATAAGCGGACATAAAGGAAAATATGATATGCATGACCAAGCTAAAACATTTTAAAAACCTTCAAAGAAGAATCATAAATCATGAACATGGTTAATGCATCTTGAAACTAAATGAAAGCTTCATAAAACAGTTGATGTAACTTTGGTTTATTTTTTGGGATATTATTATCTTTAACCGATAATAGACCATCTGAGCTACAACAAGGAATCTGATGTAACTCCCACACCGAAAAGGGAGAGACTACTTGCCAAGGTAGGACTCAATATCATTTATTCATATGCTATTTGTGGATCCACTAGCTAGATGATTTACAACAATCATATGGGTGCATGTAGTTTGTAATAATGCATTAGCATTAGTGGTTTATTTTATTTTTGTGTCTTTATATTGTATAAACGCCACCAATACTCTAATGAGTAATTTTTTTTCCTGCCCATCAATGGCTCCCTCCAACCTAGTTGTGAATGCTGATCCTTCCTCTGTCGTTAAACTCTTTATTCAATTCAACCCATTATCTCAACTTCCCATTAAACTGTCTGGCAGCCTACAACTTCACCATTTGGACAACCAAGATTCCCATACTACTTCATGGCCATGACCTCTATGATCATCTTTACGGCACCACGTTGTCTCCTCAGAAAGCGATTGTCACTAACAAAACTGAAACTGCGAACCCCAAGTACAAAGATTAGTTTCGACAAGATAAATTTATTCAAAATGCTCCTATGGCCTCGTTTGATGCCACAATCACATCTATTGTCTCTTCCACTGACAACTCCAAAGTTGCATTATATCACCTTCACACCTCCTTTGGGAACAAGTCTCAAACTCGCATCTTCAGCCTCCGTCACCATCTCAGTCAAGTCAGCAAGGACCACAAATATGTTATTGACTATCACTCTGATATTCGATCTCTGTTTGATGAACTCTCCATAGCCGGTCCACCGGTAAATAATGAAAAACTTGTGGTAAAAATATTGAGTGGCCTTGGTCTAGAGATTCATGAGATATGAGAAGAAATACGAGCAAACGATTCTCCCATTAGCTACGCTGAACTGTTCGAAAAACTTCTTGATCACAAAGTTTTCCTCGAACATGATGACCTCTAAAAGACAACCACTCAGGTGACCGCAACAGTTTCTCAATGCGTCACACATTTTTAATCAGCCCCACGCAATACTTGATGCCCCGAACAACAATAACTGGTGTCCCCCAACTAGACAGCCCTCTCAAAACGCCACTCCCCAAGATTAGAACAGTAGTTCTCAATGACCTAATTTCTCACAGCAACCCTCATAGGTCCGCTATCAGCTTTGTGACAAATTTGGGCATACGAAAAAATCTCTACAGGTCCCGATCCCATAAACTACTGTGAAGAAAAGGCTAATTTTGTTGCCCACACATTGCACATGACCCCTGGATTGTCGAATCGGGTGCATCTCACCACATTACCTCTGATACCAACTCCCTACGCAATGTTCATGACTTCAAAGGGACGGAGGACGTGACGATGGATAATGTAATGTGATTCTAATTACTCAAACTGGTACTACTCATTTATCTGCATCAAATAATGATGATTCAAATATAGGCATTGCACGGATTCTATTTTTACTAGCTCGAATCCAATAGATGAGAGATTAATCCTCAAATCACAACCAATCAATCTTTTCCAACCTTAATTAACTCATTCAATCTAAACCAAAGTAAATGGGAAAGTCCTAGGAGCGATCAATTCCTTTGGGAAGCATTTAAACCATGAGATTAATTAGATAATCAAAGACCCATTTCATAGAAAGAATATATTCAATTGATTACAAAAGCACTAGATAGAATTCAACAACCCAACTGTTGTTTTTGACTTACACGATAACCAAATCAACAATTAACAACTTCACCTAGATATATTCATTACAAATCATAGAGTTGAAGAAAGAGTAAAAAATCATCACAATTGAAGATCTCAATATTTACTTTAATGGTGTTGATTGTGGAAGCTTGATCTAAAAGATATGCCTAAATTCCAAGCTATGTTAATCAATTCATAATTTCCAAGATTCTTCCTCAATATGGTTGTGCATGAGTGTATTATTTTATTTGGGATAAAATTGTGAAAGTTAAGAAACTACCCTAAACGCCTAGTAAGTCTTTTGACCGCTTTCGCAGATCTGTGTTGACTGGAGTTCCTCACTTGAAAATGAACCTGACTGCATTCGCGGTTTATAGTTCACTGGATCTCCACATTCACAAGTCAGTTGGTTGTGTTTGTAGAAGACAGTTGTGCTCCCAGCTTCAAGTTTCTATTTTTGCCTCAATTTTCACTTGTTTTTTTTTCCTTTTATCTCCCAAAACACCTCTATATCTCATATCTAGAAAAATAAAAATAAAAACTATATCAAATGCACCCATTCTCAAATAAAAAAGAAAAAAAACATAAGTTGATAGAGAAGAGAAGATGGTAAAAATACCCACCTATCAAGTGTCACACTATCAACTAAGTGATCACCATGTTAATACAGACGTTTTGACACCGAAATCGAAACAATTGAAGAATGCCCCAAAATTGAGTCAAAAATGTAATTGTGGTAGCCACACCAGGAATCTAGAAATTTACTTTGTCAATTGGTGCCAAATAGCTCAAGGAACCTATGCCTAGAAATTGGGCACAATCCAAGCTTAGAGGAAATCAAAATGAAAGCATGTACGATAATTCACTAAAACACCATTAAAGAGGTATGAGGGGTCTTTTGGTAGCCGATAATTCACTAAAGGCTCAAACAAGTGAGAAAAATGTGAGTGCTCAATCTCTTTGGTAGCCGACTCGACTGGCCGATGCCTCCACCAGACATTAACAATAGGATTGATTCTCGAGTGAAACTACCTCACATTTCTAGTCAAAATAGCAATTGCCTCCTTCCAAAGGTCAAACGGTCATCCAAATGAACTGAATCATACAAGAGCAAATGGGATTCGTCAGGAACATATTGGCGAAGCATACACAGATGGAAAACTGGATGAATAGATGAAAATATAGGATGAACTGCCAACTTATATGCAACATCACTAATAGTCCAAAAAATTTCAAATGGTCCTATATACATGGGGCTTAGCTTGCCCCGCCTCAAAAATATCATCACACCTTTCATGTGTGATACTCGAAAGAACATCCGATCAATAACTCTAGATCTCAAAGACCGGCACCTATGGTCAGCATAACTTATATGTCTACACAGTGCTGCCCTAAGCATATCTTGAATCACCCAAACTCTATCAAAAGCCTTCTCAAGAAAATCAGTACCTCATGGACTAGGTTCTAAAGTCTGAAACCAAACAATTAGATGGAAACAATGCCTACCATTTAAGCCCTCGAAATGAGCCATCTGAATACTCGAGTGGTTGTAGTTTTTAATTGCAAATTACGTCAAAGCTAAGATATGGTCTCACTAACCTCCAAAGTCCAATACACAAGCTCACAACATATACTCAAAAGCCTGAATACTACGCCCTAACAACCGATCAGTCTGTGGATGAAAAGTTGTGCTAAGATCAACACGAGTACCCAAATAATCCTGAAAGGTCCACCAGAAGCTTGAAGTTAACTGAGAACCCCAATATAAAATATTTTACACAAGCACCGCATGAGGTTGAACTACTTCCTAAATGTAGAAATGATCCAAACCTCTAGAAGTCTGAGGTTATCCTCTAACAAAGTCCACAGTGATGCTCTCCCACTTTAACTCTGAAATGGGTGATCTATGAAACTCACCACCAGGCCTTAAATGCTCGGCCTTCACCTTCTAGCAACACAAGCAATGATACATATAGTCGGCAATATCTCTCCTTATGCCACTCAACCAATATTGCTTCCCCAAATTATGATACATCTTCATTGTGAAAAGATGAATAGAGTATTTGGAATCATGGGCCTCACAAAGAATCAACAATATTACGTCTCCAACTCTTGAAACACAAATACAACCATCAAACCTCACAAACCCCATTCTCAGATCGCTACCAAGGCATCATCCTCAAACTGACAACCAATAATATACTCTGAAATAGACAACTGAAGACAGAATGTCTAAAGCCAAAGGTTGCTCCAAATCCAAAAGAAATGTTAGACTACCCATACTTACGGATAACCAACTCAAGGCATCTGCTACCATGTTTGCCTTTCTCGTACGGTATAAAATAGAGAGATTATAGTTCTTCAGAAGTTCAAAACCTACGTTGCCTCGAATTAAGGTTTTTATGGTTCATAATATCCTAAAAACTCCTATGATTTGTATAGATCTAACTTTGGACCACATACATGTAATGCCTCCAAATCTTCAGCACAAATAAAACTAGCGCGAACTCCAAATCATGAGTTGGGTAGTTGGGCTCGTGCACCTTAAGTCGCCTTGATTAATATGCAATCACAAGGCCCTGTTGTATCATTACACAACCCAACCCAATGCCGGATGCAACATAATTAACAGTGAAGCCCTCACCCTCCATTGGAATATTAAAAACAAAAGCAATAGTAACCAACTTCTTGAGCTTCTCATAGCTCAAATCACACTCATGTTACAACTCAAAATGAACATTAAGGTGAGTCAAACGAGTCAAAGGTCATGTAATAGATGAGATGCCCTCCACAAATTGTCTATTGTATCCAGTTAATTTGATGAAGCTTTGAATGTCAATCATTCAATAGGGCCTAGCCCAATAATTAAAAACCTTAATCTTTGTTGAATCAATCACAATACCATCCTTGAACACTACCTGTCAAAGAATGATACAGATTCAAGACAAAATAAGCACTTTGAAAATTTGGCATAAAGCCATTGATCTCTCAAAGTATATAGCATAGTCCTCAATTGTTGCTAGTGCTCTTCCTTGATCCGTCAGTACACAAGGATGTCATCAATGAATAGATTGATGAAAGAGTCAATATAAGACCTGAAAAAAGCATCATCAAGTCCATGAATGTCCAAGAGGAATTGGTCAACCCAAAAGATATCACTAGAAACACATAATAAGCTTATCGAGTCCTAAACGCTGCCTTAGGGTTGTCTGATGCCGTAATCCTCAACTGATGGTAACTGGATGTCAAATCAATCTTTGAGAACAGTACAACACCCTGAAGTTTGTCAAACAAATCATCAATCTGAAGCATGTGATACCTACTCTTCATTATCACCTTTTTCAACTACCTGTAATTGATACACATACATAGTCTTTTCCTTCTTCTTCATATATAGAACTAAGGCACCCCGAGGTGACATAGTCGGCTAAATGAATCTCTTACATGATAGATTTTGAACTTAAACACTAAGATCCTTGAGCTCTCTTGGGGTCATACGATACTACAAAATAGAAATAAGATGAGTTCCTGCTCAAAGTCAATAGCAAAGTTTATATCATGCTCCAAGTGAAGACAAAGTAGATCAACAAAGAACACATCTACAAACTCTCGCAAAATACAGACTAAATCAACTAGAGGGCCCTCCGTACTAACATCCCACACATAAGCCAAATAAGTTAGACACATGCTAGAAACCAATATCTGTACCAAAACATAAAAGATAACCAAATCGGTCTTTGACTAAAAGAACCATGCCACACCACCAGAGGGATGCTAGTCATAGCTAAGGTAACATTCATAGAAAAATAATCCAAGACCGCGTGGTAGGGGGATAACTAGTACATATTTAGAATAACATAAAAATCTAAAATATACAACATAATAAGGTCTGCTAGATTGTCACACCCCATTCCCATTTCACCATGGGACTCGCGATGGAGCTCTTCTATAGTACGGGCATGATCAACCACATCAATGAACGATATGCCCAATGAAGCAAAATACACAATCTCAATCTGCAGTTGGAACCTTAACCCACAGACATAGTATGAAACCCTTTCTTGATTAGTAGGTAGAATCATAGTAGCATGTATAGAGAGCTTATGAAACCTTGACTCATACTCCAATATGGATATAGAGCCCTACTACAACATAGAAAATTGATCCTGAAGTCGATATATGGCACTTCATGGTATAGACCTAGCTAAGAACACCATAGAAACCTTAGTCCACGACACCTGAGATAACCAAGCTGGTCTACACTTTATAAAGTTTCATCACCACTGCCTGGCTGGCCCATCATACTGACAAGTAGTAAAGTCGGCTCTCTATACATGCTCCACGAGTTCTTGATGACCTACTCTGAGCTGCTATATGCTTTGTGTGTTGTCAATAACATGAAAATATAACATATAAAACATAATAAGGTCTACCCGAGTGTCACACCCCATGTCTATTGCACCATGGGTCTCGCGATGGAGCTTTTCTATAGTATGGGCGTGATCAACCACATCTAAGAATGATATGTCCATTGAAGCAATAGACTCAATCTCAATCTGCAGCTGGAACCTCAAACCACAGACATAGTAAGGAACCCTTTCTTTCTCAGTAGGTAGAATCATAGTAGCATGTATAGAGAGCTTATGAAACCTAGACTCATACTCCAATATGGATATAGAGTCCTACTACAACCTAGAAAATTGATCCTGAACTAGATATATTACACTCCATGGTATAGACCTTAGTCCACAACACCTAAGACAACCAAGCTGGTCTACACTTTATAAAGTTTCATCACCACTACCTTGTTGTACCATCATACTAATAAGCAGTAAAGTCAGCTCCTATCAACTCCACAACACCCAAAGCATATAGCCGCTCAGAGTAGGTCATCAAGAAGTCATGGACATCATCCTCTATACACCTAGAAATATTTGAGGATAAAGTCTCAAGAATACCTTGAGCATATTTTTCTCCTCTAATGATATTATTTTTGTATTGACGACTGGCTAGGCGACTACGCATTCTAGTAGGACCTTAACTTGTGGAGCAGCTGCTGGCTGATCCTGTAGTGTTGGCATAGCTGGAGCTGGGGACTCCTACATGCCCCCCTAGCATGGCTAGTAGATGAGCGATAGCTACTTGTAGATCTGACGTCATAGCTTGTTTGAGTGGTGGTTGGGCTGGTCTCGGCCCTACTGGTTGTGGAGAAATATTAGTTGCCTTAGGCTCCACAACTGGCTCAAAAGTTTCCTTCCTAACCCTATCCTGGCTGATGTTTCATCCCTCGAATGACCTCAGGGTTGTCGTCTGCCCCTAGGTGGGGCTCTACCTGCAAACCTAGGTGCATCACCCCTGGCTGCAGAGTCATGCGTATGATCCATTTTGAGAAAGAGTGAAACAAGTAAGATTCAAGAAACCAAATAAAAAAACCAAATGCATGATAACGAACCAAAAGAAAAAAATCTTCCTAAAGATGTCATGTTGCCTCTTAAAGATCATATGTTGATGTCTCTGTATCGATGCACAAGACTTTACTAAACATTAGCTTTGTACAAGCGACACCAATAAACCTAGGAATTTGATACCAACTTTCTCACAACCCAAAACCTCAAGCCATGATGGAAAATACTACCACCCACTAGTAGGTAAGCCAACCATACTAAAGAATGACAAGTAAAAATAATATTGGGTAGAACCAACAACATATAAAGAGCAATTTAAGGGAAATACATTGAAAATAGAGAAAACCAACAATATATACACTTCAAAAAATAAATCCAATCCCCATAAACTGATGGACACAAGTACAAAGCTACTAATACAGATTTGTCTCGAAAATAAAAGACTAGTCAAAAACTATATAAAAAAGGAGATAGGTTGAAATAGGACATCATAAGCTCACCCTCAACTTCGAAGATCTCCACAAAAATCCTAAATCAACGTTGACGGATGGCACTTGAATATGCATCAAGAAAGTAGATGTAAAATGCAGTATTAGTACAAAAATAACGGGTTCCCAGTAGGCATCATAGGTGACTCTACATGGAATGTAAAGACAATATGAAAAGTAAGAAAGTAAAAGAAAATAGAAGGAACAAGAGTGAAATGTTAATGGATATCCTAACTATGAAGCACATAAATATAGAAAAGGCTAAATGGTAAAGTAAACAATTAATTATAACCTAACTAGCACCCATAAGCCCAAAAGATACACTCATGCACAACTGAAAGTAAATAACCCAAACGGAACCCCATAAGCCTGATAGGAATATAAAAGGGTTAAGGAAACCACTGGTTAAGTTAAAAAAAAGTTCCATAACTGCAACGACCATCCTCATACTCGAACCGTGATTATGGCAACCCACATAATCCAATAGAATCACCAAGTCATGGCTCGAACTCGAGTAATAGAAGTAACACCTGGACTTTAACTATGGCTAGAAAGTGTACACATGCGCCTCAAACTAAAGACTATAGCCATGCACATGGACCTCGAAATGCGGCTAGTGATCAAGAGAACTGACCTTGAAACATGACTAAACTCTTTGAAAGCCTCCTATCACCCGCTCTTCCTCGTAAAGAATCACACCATAGAGCGAAACCACAATCTGAATCACCAAAGACCCACTCCATATCCAAATTAAAGACCCAACTGAAATAGCCTACATGCTCGCAATTTTCGAAGAAATCCACCCGGGTCCATACACAAGGAAAAATATGGATCAATGGTCAAAAAAGTTGAGTTGACACCTGGATAAGGATCATATTATTATAATTTTTTTTCTATATTAGTCTACAAGGAGTTAAGCCGTCCTAAGTGATGTCAAATATTTACTAAGGCCTATCAACTCCAAAATGCAAGTCTAAGGCAATCACAAGAATACAGCTAGGCTAAGGCCAAGAACAAGTTACCAATAACAAAATGAACGACAATAGAAATACTACAAAGCATGGAGCAAGTGACGCAACTAATGTAAGCATGCTCAATCTCCCGAAAACTATCTAAAATACGTCTAAGCCATGATTTTTAATCACTAAACATGATACAAACTACAAAAACATCCGAAATCTAACTAATCAACATGAATTCACAATCACAAGCTTATTCTAAACACCAGTATGACGTAGACAACCTCAAAGTTTCTTATGCATGCTCCAAGACCACCATTTTGGAGCTTTTCCATTTTGAATGACCTCTTATTGCAGCCTCACTATCAATTAAATGATTAAAATGTAAATTCAGACCTTTTAACACTGAAATAAAAATAATAAAAGACGGGTCCAAGATTGTGTCAGAACATAATTATGAGACCCACATCGAGAATCCCATAATTCACTAAGTCCATTGGTCCAAAATAGCTTAGGAGCATATTCCCATAAATTATGCACAATTCAAACTTGGAAGAAAGGAAAATTAGATAATGCAAGATAATTCACTATAAACCCATTAAAGAGATATGAGGGGTCATTTGGGACAACAAATTACCTCAAACACAGGCACCCACACCTTCCTAATGATTCAAACATGTAGCCTCAATAATTCCTAATATATAGAGCCAAATACTAGCTCAATCAGAGCAAAGGTTACTAAGTTATCGATTTCACAAAATTTCTAAGTAAACTTGAATTTATGGATTGGTCTCATTAAAAACTAAAGTTCTTCATCTCTATCGCAGTCTCCAGGTTAATGATCTCTATCCCCAAGAATAAAGAACATCACGATTGTGGAGGTTAAATCTCGAGATTGTGCTAACAAAAATGGTTAAGCCCTATCGAATGCTTATCACGACTGTGACAAGAATGCCACGCGACCACAATGATCAGGTGCAATGTCCTTGACGATCATGGAGGCTTTCATCATGACTAAGAAGAAGGATTTCCCATGCACTAAATATTGTTGCATCAACTAGAATATCAACTCCCAATATTCTTTGACGGGGTGCTCGAGATTCGTTCGAAATCTCGTGAATGCAAAAAAAACTATGCTACCCCGTAAAATTCGAAATTTTGGACACAATGGAGATTTCAAAACATCCAACCAAAGTAGTCTCAACAAAAAGTAGGTCCCACATCCAAACTCTATTTAAAGCCGAGTTTCACAATGTAGTTCATAATAAGCCTGGAAGTTTCAGGATCCACACCAAAGATCCTTCTAGACCAAACACGATGATCTGGAAGTCAACCGTTCAAGTATCAAAAGCTCCAAAATATAAAACCTTGCACAAAAACCAAATGAATGAACAAGTGACCAAATTGTGAGTCCCAACAATTCATAAATGACTTGGGATTGCTATAGGAAATACCTAAACACCGAAAGGAACACAATAAAGAGAAAATAACCTAGAGAGTTATTACACTCAGTGGACACTTACTCATCAAAATATTCATATCCTCAAATTCATCACTTGTCGGGTACATACTCATTTCATTTACTCGCTTATACACAAGCAAATTTTGGATTTATAAGTATTGTGTTTATTTATCATTTGGGAAAAGTTGGTAGACAAATTTCTCAATATATGTGTTCATGGGAAGTAGTATGTATCTCATCAAATTAGTCGATGTGCATAAAAGTGGTCTGGAAAAGCATGGTTATCAAAAATAAGAAATTATTAATTTGGAAGATTTTACC
Source organism: Solanum etuberosum (assembly GCA_029582245.1). Classification (NCBI taxonomy): domain Eukaryota; kingdom Viridiplantae; phylum Streptophyta; class Magnoliopsida; order Solanales; family Solanaceae; genus Solanum; species Solanum etuberosum. The sequence continues at coordinate 6,985 of JAJONR010001878.1, read as the reverse complement.
TATGTGAAGTCTTTTTGGCTTCTTAGAAATTCCAAGGAAAGGAATGCTTCGTTAAGTAAGAAATAATGAACAAAAGGAGAAAAAAAAAGTAATTTACTCATAACACCCTCGTAATATAATGGGTTATATATATCTAACTGCTTTACGGGGAGACAACGGGTTCATGTGCCCAAACATTTACCTATAAATTCGCCTATAATTGTCAGCCCCTATTCCATATAGAGGTAGGATGAATTTCTAAGTTGGATGGCTCGTGTAAACTAGCAAATTATTATCAAGGAATAGAGAATTCCTAATTTCCTTTTAATACTCCATAACCAAAATTTTAGGATGAAATAGGTAAAGATTTAATTATGTAGAACGAATATGGAAAGTCTACATAGGCAACTTAAACTATTTTGGTATAGAGGCATTATTTTTGTTTTTTTTTGCTATACGTTGTTCTCTAGAAAGGACTAATGCTTCCGCACCTTTCAACCTTTCATCCATTAGTGAGCAAATGATGTTACCCTAACAAAAATTATACTTCTACATGTAACTTTTTTTTATACAAAATCTATATTTACATATTAAATCCTTTTCATCTGTTCTTTCTCTTTCTTTGATCTTCTATTTCTTAGTTCTTGCCCATTGTGAAGTTATCACTAATTTTAGGGTTTAAATTATACATAATAATAATATAATGGTATGTGCTAGTTTGTAAGTTACTATGTTTACTAGGTTATTTTTTAATAAATATTTTATTAGTGTATATCACTGTAATATGATTTACAACATTTGTGGAAAGCAGTTTTTTTTTTTTCCTTTTGAGTGGGGGAAAGTACGTTAAGCTAATTGTTATGTGGGAGGATAGTGATAATTTTTTTTTTGGTAGTAGAGGATAGTGATAATTGACAGCAAGGTTGTGGTATTCCATATAAATTAATTTTCAATAATATATATATATATATATAATTTGTCCGCGCTTCATGCGGTCATAAATAATAATTACACTGAACTTGCAAATAATCCTTTCCTAATATCCATACATTAAAAATAATGGGAAAATATGTTCTTAAATTTTTTTATGAATTTGATTATTTGTCATTATCACATAACTCAAGAACCTCTAATCAATGAATTATTCAGGAAATAATAAATCATTAGTTCTTTAATCAACATTAAAAGGAAAATAAAGAAGAAAATAAGAATATATATACAAAGGCATTTCGTAAGAAAAAGAACACATTTAAGTTGCATAGATTATACAATTGTGATATATGTCTCAGGAAAAGATTTAAAAATTTGTTAACAGATTCAAAAAAGAAATTACGCTTGAACATGAAAGCAATTATAACTTTTTAACTTGCATAATGAATTTCTTCAATTGGTAAGTGAGAAACTTCATATCTATGTAAAAACAGATAATATGTAAGCTTATATATAGTACTTTTAAGCTATAAAATTTTATATAGAATATCAAAACATGAATTTTTGGAACTTAGTACAATAATTATTTCCTGCACAATGAATATACCTACTATAAGTGTATATGTTCAATATAACCGGAGACAATAACTTTGCAGAAACATAAACAATCGAGTTTAAAACATGTACTCAAAAACAACAATTAATATCATAAGCATAAATTAATGACTGTAAAAAAATATACTAGGATATGTAAAAATAGAATGAAATAGAAAGGAAAAAATCGAGTCCATTGAATGCACAGGACCCTCTAAAGAAAACTATTCACCTCTAATACCTGAGGTTTAAAGAATTAGATCCTCTCAGGATGAAACGATTTTATTCACCAACGTATTGATACAAAAACAATTGTGTCAGTAAGCCACACAACAGGAGCAAAGTACACAAATATTTAATTGTGCAGAAGAAGAAGAAGTTCAGAATTTTCTGTTTTAAAATGAGAGGAAATCCCTCTATTTATAGACAACAAAGGGTAGTGTGAACAAATATTTATTGTGTCTTATCGAAAATGTCACAACTCTTTGGAAAAGTCACAAACCTTCAGAAAGGTCACAACCTTTCATAAACGTTACAACCTTTCGTAAAAGTCGTAACTTTTCATAAAAGTCACAATTGTTCATAAAAGTCGCAACTTTTCATAAAAGTCGTAAATTTTCATAAAAGTCGCAACTTTTCAGGAAAGGGGAATGCTAGTTTTTGAAATAAATAAATGAAAAGAAAATCCTTGTTTGTGGTAGCGGCCACGTATGCGGACCTAGGGTTCTCTTTTTATATATATATATATATATATATGATTCCAGTTAACCCCTTCATATACATACAATAGGTTGCAAAAAATAGAAAAATTAAGCATGCTTAGAGTTGCAAAGAGCCTAATGCAGTTCATCTAGTGAACTATTGTTTGCATTACAAAATAAAGGGAAAGAAATTGAAAACTAAGAAATACGTTAAAGAAAAAAATTGAAATCGACTAAAATGTGTTGAGTAACTTTGCACCCAAATCCCAAGGATGTGGCCAATGAAGGGGAATAAGAAACTTTGATATCTCAAGTTCAAATCTAAGCCTATACAAAAAAAAGCAATATAATTTATTTCCATGTCCTAGGACAATATATTTTACTGTTATTATTTAACTCAACATGAAATCTAAAAAATTAAAGAAGCTTTTAAATTAAATGATTTTAAACATGTCATAATGATCGTATGAATAAAATACATTTGAAGTAGAAGAGGACATAAATGATCAATGGAGATAAGGTTTAATTATAAAAATAGAAAGAAGGGTAAAAGGAGAGCCAATCATGGATAATCAAGAATAGTGATTACAAATGAGCGGGTTGCATCAAATTTTTGTGGATTAGAAAGATTCAAAATAAAATAGGTAATCATTAAATCCACCTATAATTCATAGGGTAAAAGTAAATTAGATAAAAAATGGGTGGGTTAAAAAGTGGCTTAATCCATTCTCCATGACAAAATGGTACTCTACTTGAAAGTTCAATATCGGAAAATATAGTTTTAGTTTTGACCCATTCAAATGAGAAATGTAAAAACTACGTTGTTTAGTTTTACTATATCTTAAAAGTAATAAAGTATTTTTCCTATAACTTTTAAATATAAAAGAAATTAGTTAATAAACAAATTAAAACTTAAAAATAAAATATAAACTATTAAATTTTAGGAGTAAAATGTATCATTATGAGAAATAATACACTATTATTTATCTATTATACAAAATAGACTATTTAAGGTTCTTTACACGACCATTCAATACTCGTGTTTCTTTCTTAAATCAATAGAGTTTGATAAGGTAATAGTTTTTTATGAAAGATAGATGATATAGGTTTAATATTTAGGCGGAGAATCTTGACAAATATTCTCTATTTCAATTTGTTTGTCTTGTATTCTTTTTTGTCTATTTGAAAAAGAATGTCTCTTTTGTAATTTGATAAATCTTTATTTTCGACATCCCACGTAAAATAAAAGATTAAATAAAATTTTGATACCTTAACCATAACTTTAGTTTAAGACAACAAAATTCAAAATTTCTCTTTTCTTTATCTAAAAAATTATTTTTAGACACTTTTTGTCCTATTAGGCCTTTATTTGTTAACAACACATAGGTCCAATAAAAGTTCGACCCAAAACTGACCAGCCCGGCAATAAAATTGATAGTGATCCTATCTAGAAGCTTCCAAAATAATATCACATTGGTCCACACCTAAGTCAGATATGTAAACCAAGGGTTCATTTGAGTTTGACCTTTGAGGTCCGCTGAAAGCTCTGGATCTTTTATGATTGTCTCTAAAATGTGAACTTCTTCTAGATGGTGAGTGTTTCGTTGTGATCATATGCATCTTTTCCCTTCTACTCGTTCATCAATAACTTCTCCTTGATTTGTAGCAATTGTCGTAACATCTCAAGGGCCGGTTTTCATGCTTTAAATCGATAAGGTTCTTCTATCTATAGTTGTCTATCGATCGGGTAATTTCTCTAAGAGTATTCCGCTTATGGATCTCGCAGATCTGAGAGCCTTTTGTGCCAATGATATGATTTATCATATTTCTTGTCAAGTACCAATTTAGTTTGATTTACTAACTCGCCCATAATTGATGTAATATCTTTGATATTGTGGTTTAAATCTTTGTTGAAGCATGAGTTGAATCCTTTTCCTATGTATTGGGCCTTTATTTGTTAACAACATATTGGTGCAATAAAGTTCGACCAATAACTGAACAGTCCAGCCAAACAAATTGATTGTGATCCTATCTAGAAGCTTCCAAAATAATATCACATTGGTCTACACCGAAGTCAGATATGTAAACCAAGAGTTTTACATTTGAGTCTGACCTTTGAGGTCCGCTGAAAGCTCTGGATTTTCTATGATTGTCTCTGAAATGTGTTCTTCTTCAAGATGGCGAGTGTTTCGTTGTTCTCATATGCATTTTTTTCCTTCTACTCGTTCATTAATAAGTTCTCCTTGATTTGTAGCAATTGTCGTAACATCTCTGGGAAATTTTCCTGTTTTAAATCGATAAGGTTCTTCTATCTACAGTTTTGTATCGAACGGGTAATTTCTCTAAGAGTTTTCCTCTTTTGGATCTTACAGATCCGATAGCCTTTTGTGTCAATGATATGATTTATCATTTTTCTTATGAACTACCAATTTAGTTTGATTTACTTACTCATCAATAATTGATGTAATATCTTTGACATTGTGGTTTGAATCTTTGTTGAAGCATGAGTTGAATCCCTCTCCTATGTATTGGGCCTTTATTTGTGAACAACACATAAGTCCAATAAAAGTTTGACCCAAAACTGACCGGCCTAGCTAAAAAAATTATGTTGATCCTATCTAGAAGCTTCCAAAATAATATCACATTGGTCCACACCTAAGTCAGATACGTAAACCAAGGGGTTTTCATTTGAGTCCAACCTTTGAGGTTTGCTGAAAGCTCTGGATCTTCTATGATTGTCTCTTAAATGTGATCTTGTTCTAGTTGGTGAGTGTTTTGTTGTTCTCATATGCATCTTTTCTCTTCTACTCGTTCATTAATAAGTTCTCCTTGATTTGTTGCAATTGTCGTAACATCTCGCGGGAGATTTTCCCTATTTAAATCCATAAGGTTCTTCTATCTATAGTTGTCTATCGATCGGATAATTTTTCTAAGAGTGTTTCTCTTTTGGATATTGCAGATCCGAGAACCTTTTGTGCCAATGATGTGATTTATCATTTTTCTTGTCAGGTACAAAATTAGTTTGATTTACTTACTTTCCCATAATTGATGTAATATCTTCGACATTGTGGTTTGAATCTTTGTTGAAGCATGAGTTGAATTATACTCATACGTATTTGCCCTTTATTTGTTAACAACACATAGGTCCAATAAAAGTTCGACCCAAAATTGATTGTGATCCTATCTAGAAGCTTCCAAAATAATATCAAATTTGTCCACACCTATGTCAGATATGAAAACCAAGAGTTTTATATTTGAGTACAACCTTTGAGGTCTGTTGAAAGCCTTGGATGTTCTATGATTGTCTCTAAAATGTGATCTTCTTCTAGTTGGTGAGTGTTTCGTCGTTCTCATATGCATCTTTTCCCTTATACTCGTTCATTTATAAGTTCTCCTTGATTTTTATCAATTGTTGTAACATCTCTGGGGAGATTTTCCTGTTTTAAATCGATAAGCTTCTTCTATCTATAGTTGTCTATCAATCACGTAATTTCTCTAAGAGTGTTCCTCTTTAGGTTCTCGTAGATCGGAGAGCCTTTTTCCCAATGATATGATTTATAATTTTTCTTGTAAGGTACCAATTTAGTTTTATTTGCATACTTCCCCATAATTGATGTAATGTCTTTGTCATTGTGGTTTGAATCTTTGTTGAAGCATGATTTGAATCCTTCTCCTATGTATTTGGCCTTTATTTGTTCGCAACACATAGGTCCAATAAAAGTTCGATCCAAAACTGATCGGTCCAGAAAAAAATTTGATTGTGATCCTATCTAGAATCTTTCAAAATAATATCACATTGGTCCATACCTAAGTCATATATGTATACCAAGGGTTTTACATTTGAATCCAACGTTTGAGGTTCACTGACAGTTTTGGATCTTCTATGATTGTCTTTGAAATGTGATCTCTAAGGGTGTTCCTATTTTGGATCTCGCAGATCTGATAGCCTTTTGTGCCAATGATATGATTTATCATTTTCCTTGTCAGGTACGAATTAGGTTTTATTTACTTACTTCCCAATAATTTATTTAATATCTTCGACATTAAGGTTTGAATCTTTGTTGAAGCATGAGTTGAATCCTTCTCCTATGTATTTGGTCTTTATTTGTTAACAACACATAGGTCCAAGAAAAGTTTGACCCAAAACTGATCGGCCCAGCCAAAGAAATTGATTGTGACCCTATCTATAATCTTCCAAAATAATATCACATTGGTCCATACCTAAGTCAGATATGTAAACCAAGAGTTTTACATTTGAGTCTGACCTTTGAGGTCCGCTGAAAGATCTGGATCTTCTATGATTGTCTCTGAAATGTGTTCTTCTTCAAGATGGCGAGTGTTTCGTTGTTCTCATATGCATTTTTTTCCTTCTACTCGTTCATTAATAAGTTCTCCTTGTATTGTAGCAATTGTTGTAACATCTCTGGGGAAATTTTCTTGCTTTAAATCGATAAGGTTCTTCTATCTAAAGTTGTCTATCGATCGGGTAATTTCTCCAAGAGTGTTCCTCTTTTGGATCTCGCAGATCCGAGAACCTTTTGTGCCAATGATATGATTTATCATTTCTTGGGAGGTACCAATTTAATATGATTTACTTACTCCTCCATAATTGATGTAATATCTTTGACATTATGGTTTGAATCTTTGTTGAGGCGTGAGTTGAATCCTTCTCCTATGTATTGGGCATTTATTTGTTAACAACACATAGGACCAATAAAAGTTCGACCCAAAACTTACCGGCCAACCCAAAAAAATTGATTGTGATCCTATCTAGAAGCTTT
>JAJONR010001877.1:0-91403 GCA_029582245.1 Solanum etuberosum | reverse complement strand
TTTGGGTTATTAGACTATCTTCATCTATTAACTCAATTTTTATTTTTGTTTTATGTTTTTCCCATCCTTTTAAGGGTTCTTCACTATATAGCAATTCTAATTTGTCTTGTACTGCCTTTATTTTATCTATGGTAAATATAATTATCTCTTTAATTTCCCTTTAATTTCTTAATTACTCCCCTGGTTTCATAATTACTTTAGTTGTTGATTGATACACAAATTCCTCCATCTGACATTCGTGTAGCCCATTTTACTTACTTAATTAAATTCGATAACTTCTATTCCTATAACCGATTAGATGACATTTATAACTTCATAACCAGATTCAAACTTGTACCGCTCCTTGTGGGTTCGACCCCAACTCACTTGTTGGGTTTTATACTATATTTCGATCGCCTACACCTAGTATCGGATGAGATGTAGTTGAGCGTTTATATAAATGGTGCCGCAGCCGGGGAGTGATGTTTAGAATTCTCTATTGAAGTTTAGTTTGTGATCTTCTTGTGTTGTAGTTGAATCGACTTACCTTGTATTGTGAGTTGTTTGTGATCAGGTAGCAGGATATGTGCAAATGGAAGCACGGTGAACCAACTTGGTCAGCAAGATGATGTTGATGACTTCAATCATGCCAAATAAGCTTAATAGGGGAGCATAGGTGCTATTCGCTTACCTCCGGTTGTCAGTCATGCTGCATTCCATGTGACAAATACGATGTTGCAACTCTTTCAACCTAAGGCTGTATTTGGACAGCTGGATAATGAGAACCCCCATGACCATATTTGGAACTTCGTGGATGTATGGAGTCCATTCTCTCTCAAGAATATTTCACAAGAATCAGTTCGACTCTGGTTGTTCCCTTTCTCCTTGATGGGGTAAGCAACCAAGTGGTTAGCAGATCCACCGAGGAACTCCATTTCATCTTTGGAAGCACTTACCGAGGCATTCTACATAAGATTCTTTCCACCCTAAAAAATGGTGAAATTGTGTGATAACATCCAGAACTTCAAGCGAGTAGAAGGGGAACAGATTCATGAAACTTGGCTGAGATTTCAAAAGTTGCTACTACAGTGTCCTACTTATGGGTTTCCAGGCAATGTGATACTTCAATATTTTTACCGGAGTTTAGACTCAGTGAACAAAGGAGTAGCTGACTAGCTGGCCCGAGGAGGGATAATGTTACAACAATTTGATGTAGCCTCATCCCTTCTTGATGAAATGACAAAGATAAATCGGGCGTGGTACACTCAAGATGACCAAGTGTCTCCCTTAAATTTTAGAATTACAAAGGAGAAAATTGACAAGGAGAAAAATCGAGATGTGAATATTAGCAAGATGATGTCCCAAATGGAGTTGTTGAGAAAACAAGTGTTAGAAAGCGTTGGTGAACACAAAGGTGTAAAAAGAGTGTTTAGACTTGAGGAGGGTTCTCACCCGAGCTATTTAAAGTCGGGTGGGAATCAAGGTTGGAACTCACATAATGAAGAAGAGCGGAGACGATACAATCAAGATTGGACTGAACTAAATGACCCTTGGAAGACAGAAGATAGGCATGAAGAGTACCACACGCAATCAAGCGACAACCTAAGATCTAAGGGTAGTTAAGGCAACCTATGAGTGGATGAACTGTTGTCGCGTATCCTAGATAAGGTTGAAAGATATGATGACATGCTTAAGGAGATGAAATCTGATTTCTCATCATTGAATAATAAGGTAAATTCTCACGCGGATGCAATCAAGAAACTTGAAAGTCAAATGAGCCAACTTTTAGCACAATTAGAACCCAAGCTATTTGAAAGGAGTGAAGATGAGTGTGCAACAAGTTTGAGGGCTGATAATAACAAAGATTTGGCAGTGGTGACTCAAATTGGGAAAATAGCAATCGGTAATGTGAAGGTTAATGATGGGACAAATGCTTATGAAGAAGAAAAAGACATCGTTGAGGAAGAGAGGTCCGTTCAAGCACCGGAAAATGATATGCTCAAAGATGAGGAAGAGAGTCCAAAGCAAAGCCCCATCGAAGACTTGCAAGAAGCTAAAGAAAGGGATACATCATCTCCAGAGTTAGTGCAACCTCTTCCCAAAATAAATTCCCTATTCCCTAAACATTTCAGAAAGAGAAATGATGATGAAAAGTTCAACAAATTTCTATCCGTGTTCAAGACACTTTCTATAAACATTCCTTTAGTAGAAGCATTGTTGGAGATGCCGGGATATGCAAAATTAATGAAGGAGCTGGTCACTAAGAATAGAAGCATGGACTTCGAAATAATTGAAGTTTCTCAAAATTGTAGTGCCATCATGACTAGCGATGTGATTACAAAGAAAGAAGATCCGGGGGCATTTACTATCTCATGTACCATTGGTATGCTTCGGTTTGCCAAAGCATTAGGTGACTTGGGGACAAGTATAAACTTGATGCCATATGCAATCTTCAAATAACTTGGGTTGGGTGAACCGATATCCACAACAATGCGGCTACTTATGGCAGACCGGTCTAACAAACACCCCGTTGGGATACTTTATGACATATTGGTGAAGGTTGATCTATTTATATTTCCGGCTGATTTTGTTATTCTAGATTGTGAAATTGATGCGGAAGTTCCTATTATTTTGGGTAGACCATTTTTGGCGATCGGAAGAGCTCTAGTGGATGTTGAAAGTAGTGAGTTAAAGTTCTGGGTAAATGAAAAGGAGGTCACCTTCAATGTGTGCAAATCAATGAAGCAACCTAATGATATTCATGTAGTTTCAACAATTGATGTGATTGATGAAGCAGTGGCTAGTGTGAGTGAAGTGATGTGTATGGGTGAACCTCCTGAGGTTCTTCTTTCGAATTATGATAAGACCGAAGTTCAAGGGTATAATGAAGTGGTAGCTGCTCTATCAGGAGTAGGAGTGTACTCAAGAAACCAATTGAAGCTGGATATTGATCTAAAGAATCGAAAGAGTCCTCCCTCTAAACCATCCACAGAGGAACCTCCAAAGCTGGAGTTGAAAGTGCTCCCTGCTCATCATCGGTATGCATTCTTGGGGGTGAATAATACCTTGCTTATTATCATTGCAGTGGACTTGTTTGAGTGGCAAGTGAAATTGCTTCTTGAGGTGTTGAAACGTTACATCAAGGCAATAGGATGAACAATTGCTGATATTGTAGGTATTCCACCCGGAATTTGCACTCACAAAATCTAATTGGATAGTGAATGCAAACCACGTATTGAACATCAAAGGAGACTAAACCCACCTATCCAAGAGGTGGTGAAGAAAGAGATTATTAAATGTCTAGACGCAGGCGTGATGTACCCTATTGCAGATAGCAAATGGGTAAGTCCCATACAATGTGTGCCCAAGAAAGGAGGCATCACGGTGGTCCCGAATGAGAAAGGAGAACTTGTACCTATGAGGTCGGTCACTGGATGGAGAATATGCATGGACTACCGAAAGCTAAATTCTTAGAGCGAGAAAGATCATTTCCCAGTGCCGTTTATGGATCAAATGCTCGATAGACTTGCGGGGCATGGATGATGCTGTTTCTTGGATTTCTACTCCGGGTAGAACCAAATCTCTATTGCACTGGAAGACCAAGATAAAACCACTTTCACATGTCCTTATGGGACTTTTACCTTCAAGAGGATGTCGTTTGGATTGTGTAATGCTCCGGCGACATTCCAATGGTGCATGCTTTCTATTTTCACTGACATGGAGGAAGACTCAATGGAAGTCTTCATGGATGATTTCTCAGTTGTAGGTGATTCATTTGAGACATGTTTGGCTCATCTTGGGCAGGTCCTTCAAAGGTGTGTAGAAACCAATTTAGTCATCAATTCGGAAAAATGCCATTTCATGGTCAAGGAAGGCATCATCCTATGTCACAAGGTGTCACAAAAGGTATTGTAGGTAGACAAAGAAAAGATCGAGGTTATTGAGAAGTTGCCACCACCTATCTGTGTAGAAGGTATTTAGAGTTTTTTGGGTCATGCAGGGTTCTATCGAAGATTCATCAAAAATTGCAAACCCGTTGTGCAAGATATTGGAGAAAGAGACGAAGAGTATTTTTGATGAGGCTTGCTCAAAAGCTTTTGAGTGTTTGAAAAAAAAACTAATCTCTACCCCGGTGATTATTAGCCCGGATTGGTCCGAACCATTTGAGGTGATGTGTGATGCAAGTGGTACCGCTCTAGGAGCCGTGTTAGGGCAAAAGCGCAACAAAATATTTCATCCAATTGATTATCCTAGAAAATCGCTTAATGGAGTACAACGTAACTACACTGTTACTGAACAAGAACTACTTTCTGAAGTATATGCGTTTGAAATGTTCAGGGTATACTTGCTGGGCACTAAAGTGATAGTTCATACTGATCATGCAGCGCTGTGGTACTTAATGGAAAAGAAAGATGCAAAGTTGAGGTTAATTAGTTGGGTCTTATTGTTGCAAGAGTTTGATTTTGAAGTAAAAGATCGAAAGGGGTGTGAAAATCAAGTGGCAGATCATTTGTCGCGGTTAGAAACCAACATAATCGACTCCAAAGAAAGGGACATTGTGGCTGAATTCCCAGATGAAGCAGTGATGAGGGTGACCCAAAGCAACACCCCTTGGTATGCTGATCCTTCTAACTATGTAGTGTGTGGAATAATACCAGAAGGTCTAAATTTTTATCAACAAAAATGGTTCTTGTTGGATGTAGAGAAATATTTTGGGGACAAACCGTATCTTTTCATAGAATTTGTAGATCATATAATCCGACGGTGTGTATCGGAAGAGGAAGTCAATGAAATTCTCAATGCGAGTCATGCTTCACCTGTTGGCGGACATCATAGCGGAGTGCGAACAGTAGCCAAAGTGCTTCAAAGTGGTTACTATTGGACATCTCTATACCGAGACGCGCCTGACTTTGTGAAACGTTGCATACCTTGCCAAAAGCAAGGAGGGGTATCAAGAAGGCATGAATTACCTCTCAACCCTATCTTAGAAATGGAGTTGTTTGATGTTTGGGGTATATATTTCATGGGTCCGTTTGTGAGCTCTTTTGGCAACAAGTATATTTTGGTGGGGGTTGATTACGTTTCCAAATGGGTGGAGGCTGTAGCACTACCCAACAATGAGGGCAAAAGTGTGGTGCAATTCTTAAAGCAATATATTTTTGTACAATTTGGCACCCCGCGTGCTATCATCAGTGATGGAGGATCTCATTTTTGCAACCGGGTATTTGCCTCATTGTTGAGAAAATATGGGGTGAAGCACAAAGTATTATGAACATTACACGTAAGCTTATGATCTTGTCAGGCTATGCGAAATAATTGTGTTTGAAGTGTCATGTGTTGTACGATTTTACTTGGAAGCATGTTTGTTGAATACTAGAATTTTCCTTGTTAGTCCAATCTTCTAGCTTTAGTGAATGTATGAAATGATCTTGGGCAGAAATTTTGAGAGGAAACCCAAATGTTCATACCCTTTTTGTGACAACCTTGTTTGGGTGTGCTACCATTTTTGGCATCATTTGAGCCTAAACCGCTTGTTGACAACGGTGTTGAAACCTTGAGCCAAATTACCCCTAACTTCTCCCCAATAAATTCTTTTCGAAGCATTGATTTGTTTGAATAGCCAACTCATCCCAAAAGCCTAAGTTGGGAATGTGGAAAGAAAGCCAAGTGAAAGACAAAGAAAGATGAAGTGAAACTCAACTTTGAAGTGTGTTACAAAAAAAAAGAAACCCCTCCTTATAAAAAAAGAAAAGATATTTTGATGAACAACCATTTGAAAAGTGAAATGAAAAAGAAAAGGGGTTTCCAATAAAATGATCGACAAGTCAAAGTTTGAGTTCTTATGTGAATTTTTTTTTAAAAAGGACTTGAGAAGAGGTGAAGATGATTGCAAAAATTCTTTGAAAAAGGTGAAGACATTGAGCCAAATTGACCATACCTTAACCCTCAGCCCCATTACAAGCCTAAAAGACTCTTGAGATCTTGCATGAACTAGGTTGTGTGATGATCATAAGATATGGGCAAACCTATGGAATGAAGCTTTCATATATTTTTTCTTTTGGAGAGTGAGAGTTGTATTGATTCCTAACTTCTTTATTGATTTGCTTTGTGAGAGCATGAAATTATTCTTGATGTGAGGGCACTTGAAGGTATTGGTTCCCACATGGTTTTTCATTGGAGAAGAAGCTATAGTGAGCTTGAGCTTGGTTTGATACCGACTAGTCATAATTTGAATCTTTTTATAATGACTGAGGGTTGCATATTATTAAGAGTAGTCTTGTATTGGCACTTGCATGTTAGCTCTCATTGAGAACTTTTTTAGACACCCTTGTTGAACTAATTGTGTTCTTGATTTACTTGAGGACAAGAAAAAGTATAAGTCGGGGGTGTTGATGAGTGGTAGATTTACACTGATTTGAGACCTATTTAGTTCAACAATTAGTGTCCTCAATGCCTAATTATGTCCTACTCTAATGATATTTTGATGATTTGCAGCTATGAAGGCTAAGAGACAAGGCAAGGATGAATATTTTGAAGAAAGGCCAACAACATTGAAAGAAGTGTAAACTCCACATTGTTGATCGCTTAACAAGAAGAGAGGATCGCCCAATTGGAACGACCTTACCCAAAGTGACAGTGCTCACCACTTGAATTAATTGAGGTACGGCAAAAAACTTAAAGAAGAAATGTGATTCGCCCAACGCAAAGGATGAACATGCTGACCATCGATGATGGTGACACGACTTGGAGGAAAATTACAGGCTTAAATAGTGAACAGAGGTGGTACTCGGTGATTCACCTAATGTGAAAGGTAGACTTGAACGAGCTTACTAAGTGAGGTTCAAACATCTAAAGCCTAAAGAAAGAGAAAGGCAAGCTAAGGAGCAAATGACGATTTGCCAAATAAGCTTGGCGAGCCCGACTAACATCGTCGAAGGGGTCACACACTGAATTTTGAACAACTATAAATAGCCCAAATGAGAGAGAAAATAAAGAGCTTTTGGGGAAGGAAATTTTTAGTTAGTTTTCAGTTGAGAATTTTCTTAGTGAGAAATATTTTACCTTGTGAAAAATATCTTTAGCTTTTGGGGTTTTCAACTTTGTTCTTGAAATTTACAATTTGAAGTTGAAATCAAAGTGAGTGTTGCTTATAATTGCTTAATTTCATACCACCCATGGATGCTTTCATAAAAGGTAAAATATCTTTACATTTTGTGATAGGTGAATCAAACCTCAAAGTTTAGGGGTGCAATTATGGGGCTGGATGTTGATTTAATGTAGTAGGTATTATGTTTTGCTCTAGTTTGTTGTTGTTCATCCATTGATTTGGACTAATTAGCATGGGATTAACTTATGGGTTAAGGTTGCAAACTTAATCCTATTTTCGATCTCCAATTGATGCTCGAAAGAGATTGGTTGGAGTGGATAATTAGTTTGATACTTGCTATTTAGGTTTGATGCATGTAGTTTTCTTAAAAAACAAATTATGGATCGGATCTATTTGTCCTAATTCTGCTCTAAAGAGAGAATAGTGGAAGGTATTGGGTTTTTTAAATATGCTCATAGATGAGACCGAAAGGAGATTCTATGAACTGATGCTATGAGACCGAAAAAAAATTAATGTCATTGAAGATGACCCAGCCTATCCATGAATGTTTATCACTATTAAGCAAAACAATTACCCCTATTTGACATCGATTTCCAATCCTCGCATCCATAGATTACTTTTTAATTATTTGAATTTCTTAAATCTTAGTTTGATTGTGACTATTGATACCAATTTTTTTTGTAAACCATGTCGACGATCAGCCAAAAACATTGTGTGGCCTCATTCATGTTCGCCTTTTAAGCAATAAAAAATTAAAAAGTGTACTGTCAACTTAGGCGATCTGAACTTCAATTGGTGATACGCCAATGTACACTACACGGACTCCATCAAGGTTTTCGAATAATCCTTCAGGTTTGGTATCCTTTCAGGCCTCATGGGTGAGCTTTATTTCCTCCAGCGATTCACTGAACGCGTTCTGCAACGTTAGTCACAGTCCACCACACGGGTATGAGTTTAACAGGACACGAGTCTTTATAAGTTTTAAAAGAAATCCTTTCATCTCTTTGTGCCTACTTCTCCCGTAAACTCCCACTACCCTTCAATTTAGTATTTGTGTGCCTTCTTTGCGTGATTTCACTTACTCGTAGGTTGGTTTGCTTACATCTCGACCCCAACCCTAGTTCCCTCATTTTTAAGTTGTGCTACTCCTTGAGGTTGTTGGTCGACTTCTATCTTATCATTTGTGCTGGAATTTGTGATTTTGATGTGGGCTTAGTGTTATTAGAAGCATATTTTTGTTTAATTTTTGCGGGTAATTCTATATAGATCATATTGAACTGTGCGCATGAGTTAGATAGTTGAGTTTGTGTCCAATATTGCTAAAATTGCTTATGTTGGAGAAAATGTGAAATTGAACTTCGTGTGTGCTGGGACTTTGTTGAATTTCGTAAGGGTGAAGTCTGATTAGCCTTGTGTTGCTCTGATTCCAAGATTATGCCCAATGATAAATGGAGTGGCGACTTTCTTAAGGGAAAATCATTTTTTGGGTAAATTTTTTTGATATTTGGGGGAAGTTTGAGTAGCCATGGGTAGAAAAGCATGTATGTAGATTGTAGAATCAATTGTAAATTGGGTATTATTGAGTATCGTTGTCGATTTTGTGAAAATAGGCACTAGGCTAAAAACTACCTCTTTGGCGGGCTTGTCTCAGCTACCCAAGGTAGTTAGGCAAATCGCAGAGTAAGTCCCAGCTCACCTTCCTTGCTTGAATATGTGACTTGGGTACCATCCCATTCGGCTGACTTGTCTTAGTCCGCTGAAACCCAATCGGTGTATCGTTAAGTGGGAGTGGACATCACCATGTGCTATCACAAAAGAATGATTTCAAACTACATGGCTTTATTTGTTTTAAGATTATTGACTATGAATAATTTAATAATAATTATAAATATTTATTATTTTCATTTTGGTATGCTGACGAAGAGAAAGAATGTCTTTGAATTTGTACCTACCCTAGTGATGTGCAGCTAGCCCTAAAATAGTATTGTGTATTGGAAAAGAATTTTCAAAGGACTTGAACTTAATGGCATTGAATCATACTATTATCATTATTTTTTAAAAGTAAGTCTCTAATTTTTATTTCAAAATCCTTTCAATGTTAGTTTGAGTTAATATTTTACTACCACTAAGCCATACACATCTAGTTAATGTTGGGTGGCTAATGCCCTTATTTTATATTGTATAATATTTTGATGAATGACAAATAATCTATAAAGAAAATAGGTTTACTCACTTAGCATATAAGTATAAATGTAATGACATGTGAATGATGCTCATACAACACGTCATTTATGATAAGCGAAGACGTAGCGAATCTGTGGAGACAATTAAGCAGCCATGACTAGGAAAGAATATTATGAGAATATCTATTAAGGAAACTTTATCCCATTAAGATAGTATTCCCATACTTAATAATTCTAAGTTGTGGAGCAACGACCTAATTATTTTGCCAATTCTTTATCTGGATAAAAGGACTATTATTAGGCACAATTTAAGCAGGTATTGCATCTATTATAACATAGTTCTCTACCAAACAATAGTAATCAAATTAAAGAGTTGGTCATAGAATATAGGGCTAAAAGTAAAGAACTAAATTGATTTGTTTTTTTTTGTCTAGTTTGAGTTTGTAAGTTGAAATTCAATTTGTTACTTACATTACTTGTCTTATTCTTGATTAAGCACTAGTTGTGGTGTAAGTAATACTTCAAAGTTTCAAATATACGAGTTTATATTCTTTGAACATGCATACCAAGAGTAAACTATTGAGTTGGGGTAGTAGAGTTAGTCTTATAGATTGTTGAGTTGTAATTTGAAATCGGTCTTTGAAGTTTGGTGATGTTTTTCTAATAATCTTACTCATAGTAGGTTGTGATTTTTACTCCCTAACCAAGAGGTTTTTCATGGTAAACATGTAATGACCCTCTGAGCTAGTTTATTTTTATTGCATTCTTTTTGGCATTTAGAGCATTCTTATAGCGACCCAAGTCATTTATGACTTGCAGGTACTGACAATTCAGTCACCTGATTGTTTGTTTGGTTTTTGTGAAAGTTTCTGTATTTTGGAACTTTTTAAAGTTAATGGTTCACTACAGTCAAAACATCAGGTAGATGGCCCCAATATGCAATTTTGACAGTTCTATTAGCTCTGGAACGTCAAGTTTAGCTTAGAAGGACCTTCGGTGTGGATCTTTACCACAACGACACTATCTATAGATAAAATTATTCCGTGTATTGGATTTCACTTGACTGTCTACAGTTCAATTGCATGTGCTCAGGGTAGAAGTCCCGAGGCTTTTGGGCTCATTTCAAGCAACCTTGTGGCTAGGCTTAAATTGGAATTTTAGTGTGAGACCCACTTTTCATCGAGAATACCTAGATTACATGTTTTGACATCTCACTTAAGTTCAAAATGCCAAATATGGTGAGGTAGCATAGTTTGTTTGTGTACGGGGTTCCGAATGAATGCTTAGTTCCCTATCAGGGATTTTGTAATTTGGGGAATCAACTGATGTGCATCAGCTAGTGCAACCTCCATTAACCCTTTTTGTTTGCGCGCCTTATGCCATAAATGCTTTGATCGGTGGTCTTGGTCTCCACATTCGCCCAGGCCTACAAGGTTTGCCATCGCATTTGGAGTCCTATACCATGATTGGGTAGGCAAAAGAGCTGACTCTTCGTGTTCGTGGGCTAGACACCATGTTTGGGATGATTTGGAGGAATATCCTTACGCGATCTCGGAGGTCATTTGACTAGTTTTTATAATAAAGAACGATCATAATTTCAGCTTAGTTAAACATTTCAAATTCCAATTATGGGAGTTATGAACATTTTTGTTAATTTTGATGCGTATTGTCGGGATTTTTTGTGGCTGTGTAGTGGGATTTTCGGATAGGCATGGAAAGCTTGTTTCACATGTGATTTCCTTTCCTGAAGGACTACGTCCAAGCCCCTTTGATTGTGGCTTATATATAATTTTCTTACATGATTGCTTGTTTGTTGTTTCTGAGCTAATATTGTACCAATTTTAGGGGCACAAGTTTAGTAAACTAATTAGGACCCGTTGAAGAAGTCAATTTTGGGATTTTCGATGCGGGTTCAACAATTCCATTTTGACTGTATTTTGCGCCCATCACAAATTATTGTGATTGTAGTATCTTAACATTTGTTTTGATGTTACGATCAACTTTTGGTAGCATTGTAGCAATCAGAGGTCATTTGGAAGCGCAAAGCTCTTGAATTATGTACTTGGAGTGTGCACATTTGCATTGAGCTAGGGTACGTCTCACCAATCTTTAGAATAAACTTGTAAATGTAAACGTTGACTAGCTAGACTTGGTATGGGTTTATAGTTGAATCATCATTAATTATTAGAAATCATGTTTTAGGTGTATTTCATGTAGTTTTGGGTGTTCAAGCAAGCCTAGTATTATGGTGTGATTATGTCTTGCCTCATAGTTTTGGTATTGTTGTTGGGAGCTTGTTATTGGCCTTAGCCTATAGGCTGTTATTGTCTTAGGCTTGCTTAATGGAGCTAATAAGCTATAGAGACTCTCTAAGTTTCTATGAATGACTTAGCTTCCCATAGACTATAAAAATAGACTTGGGTAAGATAGTATGATCGTTACTTAAGCAACAACTAAACTCATACGACCAAACATCCATAATTTCCCTTGTGTTTTTACTCGGACGTGTTCATTGGTGATTTTAGGCATTATTCGGTTATTTGGGATCGGGTCTTGGATTTGGAGTTGTAGTGGGATTCTAGTGCCTTTAAAGGTGGTTTTACTCTACAGTATGGGTCAGTTGACAGAAGAACGGGTGATTGGGGGCTTTCAAAGTCTTTTAGACACGGTTCGAGGCCTCGTTGTATCTTTTATTAGCCACGGTTTGAGGTTCTATCATACATCCTTAGTCAAAGTTTGAGTCCCTGACGCGTCTATATTATCCTCAATTGCAGTCCAGTCACACCTCTACTAGTCGGGTTCGAGTCCTGACTTGGTGATTCTATTGGGTCCTTCGGTTGCCTTTACCTTGGTTTGAGTCTGTGGTTGCCTGTCGTAGTTTTGGAATATTCTTAAACTTATCTAGCTATCTCCTCAACTCTTTTGTGTACCCATCAGGCTTATGGGGTCAGTTTGGGTTATTTACTTTTAATTCCTCACGAGTGTATCTTCTGTCGACCTATTATGCGTACTAGGTATATATTTGTTTGGTACTCACACTACACTCTGCATCTATTTTCTTGAAGAATATCCAAGCACTAGTCTCTAGCGTTGATTTTGAACCTACTACGGGGATATTCGAAGACCAAGGGCAAGCTTATGACATCCTAGATAAACCTATTTCCTTCAGTTTATAGTTTTTACTAGTCTTTTGCATTTGAGACAAGCCTGTATTTTGGTCTACTTTTGGAACTTTCACTCTTTTGATAGCTCCGTACTTGTGACTACTAGGTCGTGGGATCGAATCTTTTTTTTTAATTGTATATATCTTTCGTTGTTCTTATCTATGCTGTTTTTGTTAAATTGTTTTCTTTATCGCCTGTTATTTTTATTTTTTCCCAACCCTCATGTTACTTGTAATTTCGAGATATAGGTTGGCTACTGGTGGGTTATGGTAGGTTCCATCATGACTCGAGGTTTTGGGTTGAAAAAAGTTTGTAGTGTCCAATTTACATGGCTAATATCTAGTACAGTCTTGCGGATCAGTGCAGAGACATCCATATCCTCTCTTCAGGACGCTACAAGATATCTTTAGGAAGATTCTCTCTCTTGGTTGATTATCGTGTGTTGGTTGTATTATTGGTGTTATTGAATCTTACTTAGTTCACTTTTTTACAGGATGTATCACACCAGCAACTTAGCAGCCGGAGGTTACGCACCCGGGCCCAGGGGTAGAGACCCTACTAGGGGCAGAGGATGACCCTAAGGTCGTGCGAGGGATACACCACTAGCCCGGGACTGGGGGTAGAGAAAGGACTCTATAGTTATAGGCAAAGCCTCATGTTACTCCTTTTTCTCCATAGCCAATGGGGTTGGGACCGACCTAGCCAACACCTGGACCAGCTATGGATCCATATCTACATTAGGCTATCACTTAGATACTAGACATGCTAAGGGGCATGCAATAGGACCTAACTCTAGATATACCAGCACCGTAGGGTCAGCTTGCAATAACAGTTCCATAGGTTGGGGCTTAACCAACACACATCGTTGCCTAACTAGGGATTGCAATAGGAGCTATGCCTTTGTAGGAGCAAACAATGCTTGGAGTATTCTTAAGACTGTCTTCTCCAAGGTTTTTTGGGGCTATTGGGAAGATGCTTATGAGTTCTTTACTACTTGCCATGAGCGCATGTATACATTGAGCATGGTGGAGTCGATAGGGGCTGACTCCACTGCGTATCTGCTTGATGGGCCAGGTAGGTTATGGTGGCGCATGTTTATAGAGTGTAGACCAGTTGGGTCACCTCCGGTGTCATGGACTGAGTTTTCTGAGGCATTCCTGGCAAGATTTATACCATAGGGTGTTAAAATTGACTCCAGGATCAGATCTCTAGGTTGGAGTAGGGTTCCATGACCGTATCTGATTATGAGGCAAGATTTCATGAGCTTTCCCGGCATGCCACTATGATTCTGCTTATCGAGCAGGAGAGGGTTCACTACTTTGTCTGTGGTTTGAGATTGAAACTGCAGATTGAGACTAAGACTATGGCTTTAGAGAATATATCATTTCTTGATGTTGTGGATCATGCTTCCAATATGGAGGTGCTCCATTTCGAGGTATAGGGGGGTCATGATAAGAGAGGATCGCCATTAGGACAACTATAGTTGGTCCTTTTCTAGAGGTAGGGACTCCTATGATAGGATTCAATAGATGTATCTGTAAGGTCAGTCTAGACATCTTGTTCAGGCGAAACTTTTAAGGCTTCCAAGGGTGAGCAGTACAGTCATGGTGGTTTCGATGCTTATCATAGTTCAAGGGGTTGACATTTGGGTTCTTCAGATTGTGGCGACTGATCTTCTAAGAGCCAGATTACTCAGGATTTTTTTTGAGTGTGGCGAGCTTGATCATTGGTCTATAGAGTGTGTCATAATCAAAGAATACTCCCTAGATGTGACATGGTGAATAGAATCCCTAAAGACTGTAAACAAACAACTTGACATAGCATGGCACTAATATAACAACATAACTGAAATAGTCATGAAGCGAAATGTAAGTCTCAAAATTACAATCTCAATATGATACCAAAATCAAAATACAAAGACTTCAATGCAGAAATACTATGTCTCACAATAAGCCTCTGCTACATAGGTGTGGAAAGGATAAGCCCTAGCTCACGAAACAATCCACGGAAATACTATGTCTGACAACAAGCCTCTAATACATAGGTGTTACTAGGACAATCCCTAGCTCACGAAACAATATAAAATTTGGATAAACTCTAAACTGATATAAAAGCATAAAAGTGGCTATGTCCTCGAACCATGAGGACTCATAAAGTTTGGATAAGTTGATTAGAATCTGTGCTAACCACTAGCTTTATATGGAGTGCCATAACCTATATTATAAAACAATATAGGCATAAGGAATATATGTGGTTAGTACTCAGAATGTACTGAGAATGAGGAAAGATGCGTGAGTCATAATTTAAACCATGATAAGTCTGAAAACATGATAATGCATAACCTAGTAAAACATGCCATAATCTTATAAGTGGAGTTCATAAAACATAGTACAAGGCTAATGAAATATTCTAAAAATCTTATCATAAGCTTAATCATATTCTTTTGAGGAAATCATAAACTGTTGTAGGAGATACTGTTAACCGATATAAACCATGTGATCTAAAACATGGAGTCCAGTGTACTGGTCCCACGCAGAAAAAAGAATGTCCTACTTGCCAAGGTAAGGACCATAATCATGAACTTATCTTGATCCACTCACTAATGTACATTCAGGACAATCATACGAGGGTACATTGTTATGGGACATGGGGATTGCTTTTGAAGAACTTCGCCTCAACTAATGGATGAGCCTCCATCCCAAAGTCCACTTGTGCTAAGTTAACTCCCAACGGATAACATGCATAATCATATCATATTTATAATCTTTGGAAATGGTAAGAATCTAGTAAAACAAATCATTCATAAACCTCATATCATAGAATTGCTCCTTTGAAATCATGATTTTATATCATATTCATAAGAGACACTTATCTAAATCATTTAAATCATGATCATCTTTCACAATGAAAATACTTCAATTGGAAGCAACCTATTTTCATAAGATCATGTTGACACTTTATTCAAAAATATCCTTGAATCATAATCTCTTCAATTAATAATGTGTGCATATAATCAAAGCTTGATTTCATATAAAAAATCACTTATATTGCATGATTTCATGTAAATATCATTGAAAACATATATTTATGATCAAATCATGCATAATAAGATTAATCATGATAAGTAATCTTTAAATCAATTGAACCCATACATAAACCTTGAAACTCCAGAATTTGGGTAAGAATTATAAAAGAGAATTTGAGGTTTTTTTGGGACTCAATGGATGAAGAGGAACTCATTGATGAATTTCCCAAATTCCTTGATGATTCCCTAGCTTGAACTTGGAAAAGGAGACTTGGAGTTTGAAGAAACCCTTAATTCACTTAGAGAGAACTTGGATAAGAAGACTTGTGAGTTTGAGAGCTCAAGGGGAGGGTTCGAACCTTAGAAAAGGTGATATGTCTTAGTAATATGATAAAAATGACGTATTATAGGAATTTAAAGAGTAGGAGAAGACCCAATTAATCCTGGAAAATAATGACCCGATTGAATTTACGAGCCCATATACGGTATGTACACTGAACAAATACTGTACTAGTCCTTTGTAAACCAAGTACTGGAAATCCACTTTTTTTATCACAAACTACGAACCATTAACCATGAACTGTTAAAAAAATCACGAGTCATAAACCTTCCTTGTACACTTCCCCTCAACCATAGGTTTGAACCATCAGGTTACGAACCTCGAATGCCATCTACGGTCCGTACACTTTTTGACGGGCCGTACTGGCTAGGTGTAGCACACTCACTGGAGGCTTAGCTTTTCTGAAGGCCAACTACAAACTAATAACTATGAGTTGTAATTCCTTATACGACCGGTACAAGCTAATCGTGTAACTCAAGGTTCCAAAATCTTACCAAGTCTAATATTCATCCACGAGACCAACTATGGCTCGTGCACCCAACCGCGGGCTGTATTAGTTACTCTCACAAAGTCACTTGAGACTTGAAATTTTCCAAAAACTCCAGATCTCATCTACGACCGACATCTATGGACCGTGGAGCTAAGTAGTGCAATACTTTTTCCTTGTGAACTAGTTACACCAACAATGTTTCTACAGACTTCCCTTTCCATTTCTACTTTTCTACTTCCAAGGTGTTACAATATCTCCCCCTTAGGAATATTCATCCTTGAATGAGACTCAACCAAGCACTAATAGAGTAGGGAAAGAGATTTAACATCCCAACATGAATACAAATCACATCAAAATGCAAAAAACCAAGGAGTAATCGACCCCAAGATAAAACATAAACTTAAAATTTGATTGCATGAATATGCATGCTTATGGAATCATTAGAATAGCCAAAACGCATGAATCCAAAAGAGAAAATATGAGGAACTATTACCTCAAGCTAAAATTGAAGCAGAGGCAAATAGATAGGGTACTTGGACATCATATCGGCTTCGGCCTCCCAAGTAATACTCTCAACTAATTGATTCCCCCAAAGGACTTTCATGGAACCAACTTCTTCATTTCTTAACTTTTGAACATAACGGTCTAGAATCTCAACTGGAACCTCTTCGCAAGAGAGGCTTTCTGTAACATCAACACTCTCCAATGGCATTAACAAAGTAGGATCACCGATACAAATTTTCAATAAGGAAACATGAAACACCGGTTGCACCAATTCCAAGCCTGAAGGTATATCCAACTAAAAGGCTAACTTGCCAAAATGCATCAAAATCTGATATGGGCCTATATAACGGGGACTAAGTTTCCATTTCTTTCCAAACCTCATCACACCCTTCATAAAGGAGATTTTTAAGTAAACCTATTCATCAACATCGAATTCAAGATCTCTTCTTCTAACATCTACATAAGACCTATGTCGATTTTGAGCCGTTGTCAACCTCTCTCTAATAAGTGTAACCTTATCCAAAGTCTCATGCACTAACTCGGGCCATATAAAAGTGACCTCACCAATTTCAAACAAACCTATAGGAAATCTATACCTCGTACCAGAGAGAGCGTCAAATGGAGCCATCTGAATACTCAAGGGATAAGTGTAATTATAAGCAAACTCAACCAAAGGAAAATGATCATCCAAATTACTCTTAAAATCAATCGGACAAGCTCTTAACATATCCTACCAAAGTATGAATAGTACGCTCGACTATCGATCTGAGGATGAAAAGTCCTACTAAGTTTCACTTGAGTACCAAGACCTTTATAAAATGATCTCCAAAATAGGGAAGTAAATGAGTACCTCTTTCGGAAGTGATGGATAAGGGAACTCCATGCAACTTCACCATCTCCCGAATAAAGAGCCTAGCATAGTCTTCATCTGAAAATGAGGTCTTCACACGAACAAGATTTTTTAACCTAGTCATTCGGTCAACAACGACCCAAATAGAATCATAATGTCGATGAGTAAGACGTAAAACCGTAATAAAGACAATATTAAAATCTTCCCACTTCCAAGTAGGAATATCTTGAGCCAAACCTCCTAGTTTTTTATGCTCAACTTTCAGTTTTTGACAATTTAGACACTTAGCCACAAATTTCACAATAGCCTTCTTCATCACATTCCACCAATAGACCTCCCGCAAATTACAATATATCTTGGTGTCTCCTGAGTGAATAGAATACCAAGAATTGTGAGCTTCTAAAAAATCTATTTTCTCAACTCATCAACATCCGTAACACATAACCGACCTTGGTAGCGAAGCACACATCTCACCTTTGGGACAAATACTCAATGAATTTTTTAGAAACTGCCTTCTTCAACTCAACTAAAGTCGGATCATCATCTTTATTTGCTTTTAGCTCTACGTAACAGACGATTCTGAGCCATTTTGAACAATGATACCACCATTAATGGAATTAACCAAGCGAATAACTAATCGAGCTAGTCTGTGCACATTATTAACTAACACATTTTTTTAATCTTCCATGTGATCAACACTACTCATAGACAATAAGCTTAGAGCATTGGCAACCACATTTGCCTTACCCTGATGGTAAAGAATACTTATATCATAACCTTTCAACAATTCAAGTCATCTTCTTTGGCGAAGATTCAAATCCTTTTGCTTAAACACATATTGAAAACTCTTATGGTCGGTAATTAGATCCACATGAACACCATATAGAAAATATCTCCAAATATTCAAAGCAAAGACCACCGCCGCTAACTCCAAATCATGAGTTAGATAGATCTTTTCGTGAACTTTCAATTACCTTGAAGCATAAGCAATTGCTTTACAATGCTGCATCAAAACACAACCAATCCCGATCCATTAAGAATCACATTAAACCACAAACCCATCAGATCCCTCTAGTAATATCAAAACTGGGGCTGAAGTGAGTATATTCTTTAACTCTTGGAAACTTATCTTACACGCTTCTGACCATTGAAATTTCACCTTTTTCTAAGTCAACATATTCAAAGGAGAATCAATAGAGGAAGACCCTTCCATAAACCTTCTATAGTAACCGGTCAAATCCAATAAACTCCAAATATTTGTCAGAGAAAGAGGACTAGGCCAGTTCTTCACTACCTCAGTCTTCTTAGGATCAACTTGAATACCTTCGTAGAAAATAACATGGCCAAGGAATACAACGGGCCTCAACAAAACTAACATTTTCTAAACTTTCCAAACAACTAACAATCCTTGAGGATTTACAAAATGATCTTTTGGTGATCAACATGTTCACCCTCTATCTTTGAGTGTATTGAAACATCATCAATAAATACGATCACAAACGTATCAGGGTATTGCTTCAACACTCTATTCATAAGATCCATAAAATCCACCAGGGCATTTGTCAAACCAAATGATATCACTAAAAACTCATAGTGACCATACCAAGTTCAAAAAGCCATCTTCATAATGTAACTTTCCCTTACTCTTAATTTATGATACTCTGATTAGAGATTAATCTTTTAGAAGACACTAGCGCCTTCGAGTTGTAACACCTCATAAATTGGAAAGGCGGATTGAAAAGAAAAAGTTACGAGAAATTCTACTTATATAAGTTTTACGGGGTCTATCAATGGTTTGAAGAGGGTTCTACGGGCGTAGAAGGAAGTCATACGAATGGTCTTGAAATATTGGAATATGTCAAGTCTCTAATGACGGTCTACAAATGAACAAGACATGTTGTAAGAATGTGTACGAGCCATAGAAAAGTTCTATAGAGACTGTTTGGACTTAGTCAGATTCGGATATAAAGTTGGGTTCTACGGAAGAGGTATACAGACCATAGAAAAGGTAACGACCCATACAATTAAGCTTTTAAAGGACTATGACCTATTTATTCTCTATCATTTGGGAAAGGAAAATATAGTACCGGATGCCTTTATCTTGAAGGCAGTGAGTATGGGTAGTCTAGCCTTCCTATCAAATATGGAGTGACCTTTTGCTTTGGACATTCAATCCTTAGCCAATCAGATGATTCGATTAGATATTTCAGATTCTAGACGTGTGTTAGCTTATATGGGACTTTAGTCTTCCTTGCTTGAGTGAAGTCATGGTCGCCAATATGAGGATGAGACCTTGCTGGATCTTCGAGATCGAGCTTTAGAGGGTGATGCGAGTCATCCTACCTTATATTAAAATGGGGTTTTGAGATTTTTCTGAAGTCTCTATGTTCCGAAATTTATGGACTTTATTATGTTGGTCCTTCCTGAGGCCTATGATTTTAGATATTCCATTCATCAGGCAATGTGAAGATGTATTGTGATTTGAGGCAGCACTACTGGTGGAGTGGTATAAGGAGAGATATTGCAGACAGTATTTTTTTTTTATGTGTTGCCAGAAGGAGAAGTCCGAGCATTTGATGCTCGATGGTGAGTTTAAGATATTACCCTTTTGGAGTGAAAATGGGATCCCATCACTATGGATTTTTTGTGAGTTTGCCTCAGACTTCTAGAGGTTTTGACAATATTTGGGTCATTGTTGATCCATTCACCAAGTCAACACATTTCCTCCCTGTTTAATCTTCATTCAGCACTGAGATGTTGGCTCGTATATATATTTAGGAGGTGGTACATCTTCATGGTGTTTCTCTGTCAATTATCTTTGATCAGGATTCTCATTTCACTTCTAGTTTTTAGAGGACCTTACAGAAGGAATTGGGCACTCATGTTAACCTTAAAACAACTTTCCACCCACAGATCGATGGGAATTTAGAATGTACAACTCAGGTTCTTGAGGATTTTTTATAACCCTATGTTTTTCAGTTTGGAGGTCATTGGGATCAGTTCTTGTTGTTGGCGGAGTTTGCATACAATAATATCTACCACTCCAATATTTAGATGGCTCCATTCGAGGCCTTATATGGTAGGCGTTGTCGCTCTCTGGTTGGTTTGTTTGAGTTTATAAAACATCGGTCGCAAGGTACTAAATTGCTTCAGGAGACTTTAGATGAAGTGCTAATGATTCATGATAGGCTCAGGACAGCTCATAGTAGACACCAGAGTTATGTTGATTATAGGTGTCAACCTTTGAGATTTGCAGTTGGTGATCGGGTACTCCTCGTGTGTCACCCATGAAGGGTGTGATGAGATTTAGGAGGTGGAGCAATCTTAGCCCCATGTATATTGGCCCTTTTGAGATCCTCATAATAGTTGGTAATATTGCTTATTAGTTGGCCCTACCTCCAACATTTTCATCTATTCAACAAGTTTTCCTTGTTTTGATGTTGTGCAAGGTATATTCCTGATGAGTCACATGTGCTCCAATATGATGTGCTTTAGTTAGATGACCATTTGACCTTTGTGGAGGAGCCAACTGCTATTCCTGCCAGAGATGTCCAACAGTTGTGTTCGAGAGACATTTTTGTTGTGAAGGTCTGTTGGAGGCATTGTCTAGTTGAAGTGGCTACCTGGGAGACCAAACATGAGATGCGAGAGAAGTTTCCCGACTTGTTTGAGGCTTTAGGAACTTCTTGACTCTTACTTTCACTGATGAAAATCTATTTTAGTAGTAGATGTTGTAATGACCCTCAAAGTAATTTCTATGTTAATTCCTTTTTCATTGTTTAGAACATTCCTATAGAGACTCCAAGTCATTTATGAATTTCTAGAACTGATAGCTGAGTCACCTAGTCGTTCATTTGATTTTTATGTAAATTTCAATGCTTTGTTGCTTTTGAAGCTTGAACGAATGATTTTGATCAAACGTTGAGGAAAATGACCTAATAATGCAATTTTTATAGTTCCATTGGCTCTAGAAGGTCATTTTATGCTAGTGACATGGTTCACTTAGATCCTGAGTCTTTCGGTGCGAGTTTGTACTGTTAGGCATTTTAGCTTTTAAGCTTTGGCCTATGTTTGACCTCGGTCAACATTCTTGGTAAACATGCCTAGATGAGAAATCTGTCAGTCTGGTTAGCTCCAAAATTTAAAGTTTGGTCTAGAATGACACTTTGTGCATATCCTGAGGCTCCTAAGCTAATTTCGAGCCCCTTTGTAGATTTTGGCTTAAAATGGAGTATGGGTGTGAGACCCACTTTTTGTTGAGACAACCTCGGGTTGAAGTTTACACTACTTCATTGAGTGCGGAAGACCAAATTTTCTAAGGTAGCATATATCGTCTGTGTGCACGAGGTTCTAAACAAATTTCGAGTACCCCATCTGAGGGTTTGCAAGCTCCTTGATCGTGTTAGCAAAGGCCTAGTCTTTTATGCTTTATGATCGTGTGGCCTTTGCCACGATCGCGAAGGTCAGGCTTCTGTGGTCACCACGATTTTGTGGCCTCTAGCGTCGATCTATTGAATGGCTAACCCGCATAGTCCATCCTTGGTCATAATAATCGTGAAGTCTGACCTACACACTCACAAGGGCCAACTTAATAATGGGCTGCGATCGTAACCCATTTTTCACGATCATGACGAGATTTTTTTATGGTCTTTTAAATTAAGACCAGACGCAATCAACTTCATTTTCTTAACTTGAAAATTCAATTCTGAGAACTGTAGGACACCATTTTTAGTGATTCTAAGCTTAGACTGATCAGGAAACTCAGGGCTATGCGATAGACTATCTGGGAGCATCGTGGAGCCTTCATTTGAGGTATTTTTTATTTTAATGGGGCTTTCCAGCTCCTTCTCTTTGGTTTTAAATGTGAATTTCATGCATCTTGGTTGAATTAGCTGTTCTGAGCCCTGAATTGTATTCTGTTTTTGACATGTTCGGGAAGTGAACGGGACCTTTTGATGGAATCAATTTTGAAATTTTTTGCACGGGTTCCACATCTCTTGTGTTGACTCCAAAAAATTTCCATCTATGTTTTAAATTAATTTAGAGTCTACATAACCGTAAAAACGTTATGATTCTATATTTGATAGTGTGGCAGCATTCGGAGGCCCTTTCGAAGGGAAAAGATCTAGACATGATTTATAGCGCGCGCGGATAGCCTAAAGGTAGACTATAAATTCTCATTCCTTAGATTAAGTTGGATTATGTGAAACCATGTTAATTTGTGTGAATTAGGGGCGGTAACCTAGTTTATCATGCCAGCTTACGTAGAATTCATGTTTTAGGCTTACATCGGGCTTTAAGAGATTTAAATCATATTAGTTTATTTGTGAGCACCCTTACCTTGTGGTGTGCCTTCTTTGTTGTTCTTATTTTTGTATTTGAACCTATTTGGGATTAATGTAGGCTTAGACTAGTGTTCGCCATAGACTTGAGATATTTGAGCCATTTGGCCTTACTTCTACTCTGACATTATTTAGGACTGTTTCGCTCCTTGTAGACTGATTTAGCAGACGTGGGTTTGATAGAATGAGGCTTATATTAGGCGTTGACTCAACTCTAATGAACTTTTTTTCATCTTTCCCTCTTTCTATGGCCTTGCAAGTTACATTTTAGGTTTAGAGCTTTGCTTGGCGACTTAGGAATAGAATTCGTTTGAGATTGGACAATTATACTGATTATTTGATAATAGATGTCGTTCCCAATGGTTTTGTGATTGATTTGATATGAGATCTTTTTGTAACCATTATAGTTGCAGATTCAAGGTCTGGTCATAGTGCTCTTTATCCTCTACAGAGTTGATACCATTGACTATAACTTATTACCCTTGGGTGGTTATCCATGGTTCAAGGTCCGGGCTCTACACTCCTTATCTATGAGAGTCTCTTATTGGTTACTTGGAGGATATGCACGGTTTGAGGTCTGGGCTACACTTTCTGTGGCTTTAGACCCACCGTGACTTTTTCTTAGTAGATATAGCTATTCTATGTACTTACCAGGCTTATGGGGGTCCGTTAAGGTTTTTACGGGAGTGTACCTTCTAGGCTTATGGGGTCAAATTAGATTTAGTTAGAATTGCTTAGTTCTTTATTTGTTCTTAGTGCATCTCTTTTAAATTCCACTCTTTGACCTTTGTTTGTGTTTATTCAAGCATTTCTTGTTGCTTTTACTTTTCCTGCTCAGTCGGCCTATGATTTCTACTAAGTACATATTATTTTAGTACATATATTACACTGCATCTATTTTATGATGCACGTCCGAGAACAAGCTACCAATGTTGATATCTGAGCCTACTGCAAGTTAAGTTCAGAGGCGAGGGTGAGCACTTTGCGTCCTAGACTTACGCATCTCTATCTATATTTTGCTAGCTAGTCTTTTGCTTTTGGAGACAAGCTTTGTATTTTGGGTCCACTTTTGCGAATTTTACTTTTTTGTTTTAGAAAGCTCCATACTTGTGACTTCCAGGTTCTTGGAGGGATCTTTCGTATGTGATACTTTGGTTTGCTTCCGCCTGTTATTCTATTTATGTTGTTAGATTAATTTTTCTGCTTTGTTTCTACTCTTATATCTATTAATTGTTGTTCTGAGTTATGGGTTCGCTTACCTGTAGCTGGGTTAAGGTAGATTCCATCATGACTCGAGAAATCAGGCCGTGACTACTGGAGCCCAAAAATTAATTAGAGGAGTTTTTGGAGTTTTGAAGTAAACTTGAGAATTTATCTCTTAGTTTGAGTTATGTGTTGGCGTTGTTCAATCTAAGAGGGTGTTTGAGGGTCTGGCGGAGAATGTGGGCTTGGTACTATCGTGTTTTCATGCATTCAGGTTATTACTATTCTTCTACTTTTGAGGGTGAAAGTCCTTTTAGTAGGGGATATTGTAATGACCCTCCAAGTCATTTCCTTCATTTTCTAATCTTTTCAGTGTTTAGAGCTTCCCTATAGTGACTCTAAGTCATTTATGACTTTTTGGGACTGAAAGTTCGGTCATCAAGTCGTTCATTTGAGTTTTGAAAAATTTTCCATATTTTGGAGCTTTTGGAGTTTGTACAGTCTATTTCGATCAAACCTGAAGGACGACCTCAGAATTCAATTATGATGGTTCTGTTAGCTCTGGAACATTGAGTATGGTGTAGAATGGCATTTCCTGCGGATCCTGAGACTCCTAGGCTCATTATAAGCAACCTTGTGGAATTTGGCTTAAATATGATCTTGGGTGTGGGACCCAGTTTTCATCAAGACAATATCAAATTGATGTTTGGATGGTTCTCTTGAGTCTGGAATGTCAAATTTAGTGAGATAACATATAGTTTATTTATATTGGGTCCCAAATGAATCCCGACGGTCCGTTTGGAAAATTTTAAAATAGAAAAATCTGGTTTTGCTAGTGCAGACTTTTGGTGAAGGAAAAATAGGTCTTTAGTGACTAAATGAGTGATATTTAAATGTTGAATTTCTGCTTCAGTCCTCATTTTCTAAATTTAATTTCTTGATCTAGAAATCTCTGATTAAGGTGATATCAATTGAGCTGGGTTGGATTTTGTTGTGGCTAAGTCTTGGAGTGATTAGGGAAGCTTAGAAGTCGTTGTTTTGAAGTAGGTTCCAGCACCAATGCGCTGTTTGAGCTTAATTTTGGAGGTTTTATGGTGATTTTATTGCATGGGCTACTTTAGCCTATTTCTGAGCACAGATTGTTCCAATTTTTGGGGTAAAGGTTCCTTGAGCTATTAAGGACCTTTTAACAAAGTCAATTTTGAGATTCTCACTACAAGTCTCACATTCCCATTTTGACTTGATTTTTGGTTTGTCTCCAAGTATTGCGATTTTGGTGGCCAAACGAATATTGATGTTGTGATCAATAATATTTTAGCTTGGTGCTAATCGGAGGTGTTTTGAAGTGGATAGCTCTTATGCTACGGATTTGGAGCTTGCTTGATTTGCTTCAAGGTAGGATACCGTCTACTTTCTTGATTGGGCATTATTAGATGATATTTAGTATGAATTGTATGTGATACAAGTTGGTATTTTCCGAGTATTAGAATTCATTCCATTTATTTTATCTTTTCTAGATTTCCATAGAAGTGTTGGGCTTGCTATGGGTGATAGAATACTTAGTTTTGGCTGGTATCCATACTATAGTATTACATAGTGTGTTATCCTTGTTAGGATTTCTATTTGAGGCCTTAATCTAGGATTGAGCCATAGATGCCTTAGAATGTGCTATATCACCCTTGTAGCGGTGTGTTGCTTTTGATAGGTCTTGTTTCATGTGTTGTAACTTGTGTTAGTGCTTGAAACCTCAATGGCTCATCGTAGCCATAGGTTGTCATTATCTATGCTCGGTTGTGGACTAGAGTGGTATGATTAGGGTAGGACGTCAGTCCTTGAGTATATCTCCCCTCTTATTTGATGTTGAAATTCTTATTGATTTCTTTATCTTTTTGAGTAGTGTCAGCTTGTAATGCTCTCTTTGAGCTATTTTTACATTGTTGGGCCCGAGGCCATGGTGGAGGACCAGTAGGATGCCTGGTTAGTTCTTTTCACCTTGGAAGTATGGTAGGGTTGGTATTATTATTCTTATTGTGTGTACCTTGTTTGGATGTTGGTGATAGCATGCACTGCATTGGTTGCTCATTCTCACGTGTTTTGTGGTGCAATCCCGGTTCATGCATTAATCATCACTATTATTTTGAGAAAGATTGTTTTCACAGTTACTATTCTAAACAGGTTTTAACGGGAGTCATACCACTTGGATCACCTTGTTAAATTGGTTTTCGAGATTTATGAGGCGTCAAGGATGTGCTCCTTTTCTGCTTGAAACATTAGAGGAATCTGGGATGTGCTCAACTTTTACTTGACTAGACGACGCGCCGATGCCCCTTCCTGCATTAGTTTTGCTACTTGTACCTCTGGTACCCCGACAAAGATGATATGTTGTAAGTCCTGATTGAGGCCCAAGGAGTGTATATGAACTTCCTGCATGCCCTATGGGCCCTTTTTTCCATGTGTTTTATTGTACAGGAAGAGAAAGTTGCATGGCCCCACCTAGCTTGATTAGGGCAGGGTTAGGTGTATATACTTGGTTACTAATGGTTAAACTAGTTCTACTACACTTCTCCCATTCATCTAATATATTTGGTTGTTTATTGCACCCTCTGATTTTATAGGGTCTGGTTCGGTTATGTTTGTTGTTTTTATCTTTTGGGCTTATGGGGATCGATTAGGTGCTTGGTTGACATAATTATGCATTCTTGTCATTTCGATTTTTTAGATGTTAGGTTATGGATTAGATATGTTTGGTGTTATTCCATCTTGACATTGGGTAGTTGACTTCTGTAACATAACTTCGCTTGTTAGTAGGTTGTTGGGCTTGCGTCTCCAGATGCGTTCTTTGATTCAATTTCCTAACTCTATGAATCATCATTCTTCATTCTTATTGATTGTTTAATCATATTTTATCTTTTGTTTAGTTACTTGTGTTGTACTTCCCTTGTTTACCTGTTGTTTATACTTTCATTGTCTTTGGAGCTCAGTCAGCCGATGCCTACTTAGTACTACTTGTTGGTATTCATACTACACTTCTGCACCTTGCAGATCATAATACGAGTTCTCATCGATGATATGGATATCACACAGAGTAGCTTTTGGGATTTGGAGACTGGGGTGAGCTTCTAACATTTGGAGTTGTTGATCTCGATCTACATTGACAAGGACCAGTCTTTACTTTTTTTTCAAAGATAGTTCTGTACCTATTGTATTTGTAAAATCCTTCTACTCCTTTTTTGATAAGATGCTCAATTACGGACTGATGTCAGGTCTTGGGAATGGTTTCTTGCATTACATTTCTAATGGTTACTCTTTTTTCTCATTGTTATAAGTCGCATGCTTCTTATTGTTGTCTTCCGTGTGATAGCATGTTGCTTATGGTTCTGTGCTATTGGTTAGGCTTACCTACTGGTAGAGTGTAGTAGGTGTCATTATGACCTGAGAATTTGGTTCTGACATGTATATGCTTTTCTTTTTTCTATTACTGAAATAATACTATCAATATATACAATTATTTTATATTATCAATCCATATATGCACCTAACATTATAAAGATGGCTCAAATATATCTTCCCCCATTTGGTAACCCCAACCATTTTAGCAAAAATAATATATCAACTCACCATACAAAAAATTCTTCTTCCACAACTATCCAAAGTCACCAACCCCTTCACCAAAGAATTATTTGTGCTTTTCTTAAGCACATTCATTATACTATCGTATTTCTCACTTTATATATTGGTCGTTATATATATACATATACAGTAAAACCTCACTAAATTAATACTCGGCAAATTAATAATCTCTCTAAGATAATATTTTTCTTTGGTCCCCACTTAGGCCAATAGAAAAAATCATACATTTTGATAAGATAATAAGATAATATATTTTCAGGAGACCACTATATAAATATATGGTCCCATTAATATTATAAATTAATATTTTTCTTAAAAGTACAAATATATCTAAGACAATTTAATGAAATCTAATTCTTTAGTGTTTTGTTTTTTGTTAAAATTTAATTTTAGTGGAAGTTCATCTATAACATTTGTTATTGTATCCAAAAATATTGGTGTTGTCTTTTGAACTGCACTATAAAATTGTGAAGAGTTCTAGATGCGATAAGAGGTTTCTTACGCGTCACTAGTTCCAAAGGTATTGTATCATCTTCAACTTTATCATCAATATTGTTTATTTCGATGATATCCTCAATTTCTTCTAACATCTAGACCTCTGAATATGGATAATTTTCATCTGGGTAATCCAACAGTGTAACACCTCGGTCTTAGAAAGAGATATTTTTAGAATTAAATAAATTTGGAAACAGCTAAATTGAAAAAATTTCAAGTGGCCTTAAATTTTGAGTTTTAGGTCAACTTCAAACGACCATAATTTTCACTACAAGATGACTTAGGTGGCCCATAAGGTATCAAATGAAAGGTCTCTGAGTCCTCTTTCCAACACCACTGAGTTTGCTAAATTCTGAGTTCAGCCTGTCCGATTAAGGAAAGTACATCCGAATTAAAGAAGGGTATTTTGGTCTTTTCCTTACTCCATTAGCTTTAAACATTTTTAGTAATATTTTAGGGGTCTAAAATGACATAGATCAGTTTTCACAATTCTAAAATACGCTTAGGGTTTTAGAGAGGAGTTCAAGAAGAGAAAAAGGGAGAAAAGATTCAAGCATTCAAGATTTTCTTCGAATCGTCGAGGGATTTCTCCAAGGATTCGATCCTAATGAGGTATGTAAGGCTATCATAGTGTTGGACTAGTTCGTCCTCTCGCTCTACATCTACTTTCAAATCACTAAAAGAGTAATCTAGGATTCTCCCCCTAGATTTGAATATTCTTGAGATAAGTTGATTTTAAGTTCTTGAGTTCATGATTCTTTTTGAAATTCTATTCCTAATTTTATAATTGGTATATGTTATGCATTGAGATTCTTGAGTTGATTCATTCATTTCTATATTTCAGCATGAACCCTATGAATTCAGTATTCTTGAGATGAGTAGTATCATTGAGTTCAAAGTTCTTGAATTCTGAGTATTGAGTTTTATATATTGTTATTGATATCCTTGAGTTGAGTTGTTCATGTCTATATTTCAGTATGAACCCTATTTTGAGTTATAAATTTTGAGAATCTTTAAAAGCCAACATTTTTGTTTTAAACTGAGTTTTTGAGAAAGAGTTTTAAAA
Source organism: Solanum etuberosum (assembly GCA_029582245.1). Classification (NCBI taxonomy): domain Eukaryota; kingdom Viridiplantae; phylum Streptophyta; class Magnoliopsida; order Solanales; family Solanaceae; genus Solanum; species Solanum etuberosum. The sequence goes on along the minus strand of JAJONR010001877.1, from coordinate 62,024 downwards.
CATGATCAGTATGATAGTCGAGTATGCCATCAATGTTTAAGCAGCGTGGTATCTAGATATACGATCAATGTTTATGCAGTATGACTTCCCAAGTCATCAATGATCATATCACAATATGATTTTGATATATTTTTGAGAAAGAGTTTTCAAGTATGAATTGAATAAGAGTATAAGGGAACTAAGTATTCCCAAAAGTATCAGTTTTTACATTGACAAAAGAAAAACTTTGATTTCTAAATGAGTTATGAGTTCAAAGATATTTCAAGAGAAGTTACCTCTTTTAAGAGGATAGTTTGAGAAATTATCTCAAACCAGAGGAAGAGTATGCTTTTTAAACATTGAGCATGAGTTTATATTATTGGGAGTAGTATTGAGCCTCGATATAGAGATGAGTTCAGACAACTCACATTCCTCATAAACCGTGTATGCCAACATGGGTACAGGAACATACTTTTTAGATGAATCCTAAGTGCCTCCGGGTATAGCTTAGTGGATCCACTTAGTTGAGGATGTCTTATACTCCGGCAAGGTATAGGACAGTTCTGGCAGCGTGGGCGAGACGCTGTATCATCGGATAGCTCATAGTGATGGTTGTCGGTTAGAGAATCTCCCATATAAGATTAATGAGTTATTATTTTGTTTTTTAAATACATTGAGTTATTATCTACTGTTTTAAAAGCTTTGTTTATAATACATCTTTATTGTTGCTTTTATATTGAACTGAGTTGAGTATTTCTGAGTTGAGTATCCTTGAGTTGACTTGAGCCGAGTTAAGTTGAGTTGAGGTGAGTATGTTCTTTGTTTTTATCAAGTTCAACCTTATGTCTATACTTTAGAGTTCCCCTTGCATGCTCGTACATTCCATGTACTGACGCCATTTGGCCTACATCTTTCATGATGCAGATACAGGTTACCAGGGTCATCAACAGGTGCTTCGTTGATACCACTTGCAGTTCGAGTTAGCTTTGGTGAGCCTCCTTGCTTCCGGAGGATTCCCTTTATATCTTTCAATTTTGTTAGGATGTCGTGGGTCTTTTTCGGACTTCCATCATAGTTTCTAGAGGCTTCATAGATAGATAGTAGTGTTTGATGAGTCTTTTCTATTTATTTGTTAAATGTTTTAAAGACTTGAGTTGTCTATTTCTGGCTAGTTGAATATTCTTATATATTCTGAGCTATTTATTTGAGAATGTTGAGTTAAATCTTTGCAATTGAGTTCATATATTATTAAGTATGTCTTCCTCTGAGTATTGAGCCAGGCCAAGGGTTCGCTTGGGGCCATCAATGGTTCTCGAGTGCCGGCTATATCCAGGGTGTAGGCTCGGGACGTGACAAACTTGGTATCAGAGCACAGAGTTCAAGAATCGTAGGGTGTCTATGAAACCGTGTTTGTAGAGTCTTAGTTATAGGTGTGAAGCACTCCACATTTATAATTAGGAGGGTATGACATTTAGGAACTATGTCACTTCTTTCATACTCTTTTCGTGCGATAGAGTTCAACTATATAAAAGTTTCCTTCTAATTCGTGCTTGCGCGTATCTTTCAGATCATGCCTCCACGAAGAGTTGTTCCAGGTTATTTTGCTAGGTGAAATATTGATCCTCAGGATCAAGGGTCCCCAATGCACCAGATGTGCAACCAAAAGGAGAGGTTATTAATGCTGAGTTTCGGGATGCTATCCGGATGTTGAGCAAAGTTGTGACCAACCAAGCTGCGCAACAGAGAGGGGTTCAATAAGAAGTGGCCGATACATCCAGAATCCATGAGTTCTTGAGGATGAATCCTCCGGACTTCACCGGTTCAAGTGTCATTGAGTATCCGGAAAACTTTGTGGAAGAGTTGCAGAAAGTGTTTGAGGTGATGCATGTTGAAGATGTTGAGCGTGTGGAACTAGCTGCATACCAACTAAAGGGTATTGCTAGAGTTTTGTACGACCAATGGAAGAAGAGTAGAGTTGAGGGTGCACCAAGTGTGAGCTGGGTTGTGTTCGAAGAGGCATTCTTGGGGTGTTTCTATCCCCGTGAGCTAAGGGAGGCAAAGGTAAGAGAATTCTGTAACTTGAAGCAGGAATCCATGAGTGTGCATGAGTATAGCCTCAAGTTTACTAAAGTGTCCCGCTATGCTCCAAAGATGGTTGCTGACATGAGGAGAAGGATGAGTCTATTTTTATCTCAGTTGTCTCGCTTGTCAAGTAAGGAGGGCAAGACAGCTCTGCTGATATGAGACATGGACATAACAAGGCTTATGATCCATGTGCAACAGGTTGAAGAGGATAAGCTGAGAGATAGAGAAGAGTTCCAGAACAATAAGGCTAAGACAAAAGGAAATGAGTCCAGGCAGCAGAAGAGCAATGCGAACCGGTCATCTTTTTAGCAAACGCCAAATGGACCTGCTCCATCATTTGCTAGTGCACCTTTACCAAAGAACAGAGGTGAGTTCAAGAATCAGAATTCTCAGAACATCAGAGCTAGACCTACACAATCTCAATGTAGTATGGCACAAGGAGGTAATTGGACTTCTACATGTACTACGTGTGGTAGGAACCACCCAGGAGCGTGTCGTGATGGCTCCACTAGTTTCTTCAAGTGTGATCAAACAGGTCACTTCATGAGAGAGTGCCCTAAGAACAGGCAGGGTAGTGGCAATGGGTAAATAGAGCCCTATCTTCTTCAGTGGCTCCCCAAGACAGAGTTGCACCTAGAGGAGCTACTTCAAGGACATACTGAGGAGCAAACCGTTTGTATGCTATCACCAGTCGCCAAGAGCAAGAGAATTCACCTGATGTTGTCACTGGTATGATCAAAGTCTTTACTTTTGATGTATATGCATTGCTTGATCCTGGTGCGTGTCTAACTTTTGTGACTCCATATGTTGCTATGAGGTTTGATATTATTCCCGAACATCTTCTTGAGCCCTTCGATATTTCTATACATGTTGGTGAGTCTACTCTAGCTGAGAGAGTTTATCATGATTTTACCATTTTTTTCAATCACAAGGACACCATGGCTGACTTAGTCGTGTTAGATATGGTCGACTTTGATGTTATTCTATGTATGAACTAGCTTCATGCCTGTTATGCCTCATTTGATTGTATGACTCAAGTAGTTAAGTTCCCGTTTCCTAATGAGACAGTTATTGAGTGGACGAGTAGTTCATAATTACCTAAGGGTCATTTTATTTCGTACCTTAAGGCCATCCAAGGGGTGCATCTATCACTTAGTCCGAGTTAATGGCTCTAGTGTTGAGACACCACCTATTCAGTCAGTTCCAGTTGTGAGTGAGTTTCCAGAGGTCTTTCAAAATGATCTTCCCGGAGTCCTTCCTAAGAGATAAATAGACTTCAGCATAGATATTCCTCCTGATACACGACCTATCGCTATTCCTCCATATAAAATGGCTCCCGATGAGTTGAAAGAGTTAAAAGAGCAGTTGGAAGACGTCCTTGATAAAGGCGTCATTCGACCAAGTGTCTCACTTTAGGGCGCTTTGGTTTTATTTGTGAGGAATAAAGATTGTTCTCTTAAGATGTGTATTGAGTACCACCAATTGAGAAAGGTTACCATAAAGATTAATTATCCCCTTCCGAGGATTGATGATCTATTTGATCAACTTTTGGGTGCCACCTATTTTTCTAAGATAGACCTCGGATTAGGCTATCATCAGTTGAGAGTAAGGGAGAGTGATATTCCAGAGACAACATTGACAACCTGCTATGGTCATTATGTGTTTCTTTTCATGTCTTTTGATTTGACTAATGCTCATGCAACGTTCATGGATCTTATGAACAAAGTGTTTTAAGTCTTATCTTAATATGTTTGTTACCGTATTCATTGATGACATTCTAATTCATTTGAGGAATGAGGAGGATCATGCTAGTCATCTCAGAGTAGTTCTTCAAACTCTCAAAGATAGAGAGTTATATGCCAAATTTTCCAAGTATGAGTTTTTTCTTGAGTCTGTGGCGTTCTTAGGCCACATTATTTCTGGTGACGGGATTCTAGTTGACACTCAGAAGATTGAGGCAGTGCAGAACTAGAGTAGACCCACATCTCCAATTGATATTAGGAGTTTGTTGGGACTGGCTGGTTATTATAGAAGGTTTGTCGAGGGATTTTCATCTATTTGATCCCCGTTGACAATGTTTACTCAAAAGACAACAAAGTTTCAATGGTATGAAGCTTGTGAGAAAAGTTTTCAGGAATTGAAAATGCGGTTGACTACTGCCCCAGTGTTTACCTTAACAGAGGGTACACAAGGCTTTGTTGTGTATTATGATGCGTCTAGAGTTGGATTGGGTTATGTAGTGATGCAGAATGGAAAAGTTATAGCTTATGCCTCCAGACAGTTTAAGATTCACGAGAAGAATTACCCAACCCATAATCTAGAGTTTTTTGCTGTAGTGTTTGCCTTGAAAATATGGCGTCACTATATGTATGGTGTTCTTGTTGATGTGTTCACTGTTACAAGAGTCTTCTGTATATATTCAGTCAGAAAGAGCTTAATATCAGATAGAGAAGATGGTTGGAGTTACTCAAGGATTATGACATGAGTATTCTCTATCACCCAGGTAAGGCTAATGTTGTTGTTGATGCTTTGAGCAGGTTGTCTATGGGTAGTACTGTTGTTGAGGAGGACAAGAAACAATTAGCCAAAGATGTGCACAGACTTGCATGATTTGGAGTCCGGTTAATGGATTCCAATGAAGGAGGAGTAGTTGTGATGAATGGGCCTGAATCATCACTAGTATCCGAAGTGAAAGAAAAACAAGACCAAGACCCTATTTTGCTTGAATTTAAGGCAAATGTTCATAAGCAGAAAGTGATGGCTTTTGAACAAGGGGGAGATGATGTATTAAGGTTTCAAGGTAGATTGTGTGTACCAAGGGTGGATGAACTCCAAGAGAGGATCATCGAGGAACCTCATAGCTCTAGATACTCTATACATCCAGGTTCCACAAAGATGTATCATGACTTGAGAGAAGTCTATTGGTGGAGTAGTATGAAAAGGTGTATTGTAGAGTTCGTTGTTAAGTGCCTGAATTGCCAACAAGTCAAGGTAGAGCACAAGAGGCCCGGTGGTATGGCTCAGAATATAGATCTTCCGGAATGGAAGTGGGAGATGATCAATATGAATTTCATTACTGGTTTGTCATTGTCTCACATGCAGCATGATTCGATTTGGTTGATTGTAGATCTAATGACTAAATCAGCCCATTTCTTGCCGGTAAAGACTACATATTCAGCAGAAAATTATGCCAGATTATATATTCAAGAGGTAGTCTGACTTCACGAAGTTCTGGTGTCCATCATTTTAGATAGAGGTACGAATTCACTGTATAATTTTGGAAGTCTTTCCAGAATGTTTGGGTTCGACAGTAAATTTGAGTACTGCTTTCCATCCTCAGATTGATGGTCAAGTAGAGCGTACAATTAGGACTTTAGAGGATATGTTGAGGGCGTTTGTGATCAATTTCAAAGGTAATTGGGATGATAACTTACCTCTCATTGAGTTTGCTTACAACAATAGTTATCACTCTAGCATCCTGATGGCTCCTTATGAGGCTCTTTATGGGAGAAGATGTAGATCGCATATTGGATGGTTTAAAGTTGGTAAAGTTGGGTTGATAGGACAAGACTTGGTTCATCAAGCTATGGAGAAAGTGAAGATCATTCAAGAAGGCTTGAAAACAGTGCAAAGTCATCAAAAATCCTATACCGATTTTAGGAGAAGAGACTTGGAGTATTAGGTGGACGATTGGGTTTATTTGAAGGTTTTTCCCATGAAGGGTGTTATGAGGTTTTTGCAAGAAGGGCAAGCTTAGTCCCCGGTATATTGGTCCTTACAGGATATCCAAGAGAATCGACAATGTAGCTTACGATTTGGAGCTACCACCAGAGTTGGCAGCAGTCCATCCGATATTTCACATTTCAATGTTGAAGAAGTGTATGTGCGATCCTTCACTTATTATACCTACTGAAAATATTGGTATTAAGGACAACCTATCTTATGAGGAGGTACCCGTTGAAATACTTGATCGTCAGGTCCGCAAGTTCAGAACCAAGGAGGTAGCATCAGTCAAGGTCTTATGGAGAAATCAGTTTGTTGAGGAAGCTACTTGGGAGGCTGAGGAGGATATGAAGAAGTGATACCCACATCTCTTTTCTTCTGGAGAAATTCCAAATCAATGTAATGACTTTTCGTAAAACATTTTATTAATTGATATGCTATGTTCTGTTAAATTGCATATTGGGTGTTTGAGCTGGGTGTTAGATGTTGCCACCTTTAGTCTTTTTTGAGTGATCTTATTCGAGGATGCATGTTCCCAACAGAGAGATATTGTAACACCTCGGTATTAGAAAGAGCTATTTTTAGAAATAACTAAATTTAGAAAGAGCTAAATTGAGAATTTCGCAAGTAGCCTTAAATTGTGGGTTTTGGGTCAACTTCAAACGACCATAACATTAAGTACAAGATGAGTTAGGTGTCCCATAACATATCAAAGGAAAGTTCTTTGAGTCCTCTTTCCAACGCCACCGAGTTTGCTAAATTCCTAGTTCGGATGAGGGAGATATGTCTGTCTGAGTTCAGCCTGTGCGATTAAGGAAAGTTCATCCCAATTAAAGAGTGGTATTTTGGTCTTTTCCTTGCCCCATTAGCTTTAAACATTTTTAGTAATATTTTAGGGGTCGAAACTGACTTATATCAGTTTTCACAATTCTAATATATGCTTAGGATTTTCGAGAGAAGTTAAAGAAGAGAAAATGGGAGAAGAGATTCAAGCGTTCAAGATTTTCTTGCATTCGTCGAGTGATTTCACCAAGGATTCAATCCTAACGAGGTATGTAAGGCTATCATAGTGTTGGACTAGTTTGTCTTCACGCCCTACATCTACTTTCGAATCGGTAAAAGACTAATCTAGGATTCTCCTCCCAGAATTGAGTATTCCTGAGATAAGTTGATTTTAAGCTCCTTAGTTCCTCATTCTTTTTGAAATTCTAGTACTAATTTTTGAATTGCTATATGTTATGCATTGAGATTATTTAGTTGATTCGTTGATGTCTATATTTCAGCATGAACCCTATGAATTGATTATTCTTGATCTGAGTAGTATCATTGAGTTCTAAGTTCTTGAGTTCGAAGTTTTTGAGTTCTGAGTTTTCTATATTGTTATTGAGATTCTTGAGTTGAGTTGTTCATGTTTATATTTCAGCATGAACCCTATTTTGAGTTATAAATTTGAGAATCTTTTAAATCAAACATTTTTGTTTTAAACTGAGTTTTTGAAAAAGAGTTTTAAAACATGATTAGTATGACAGTACAGTATGCCATCAATGTTTAAGCATCATGGTATCTAGATATACCATCAATGTTTATGCAGTATGACTTCCCAAGTCATCAATGATCGTATCACAATATGATTTTGATATATTTTTGAGAAAGAATTTCAAGTATGAATTGAGTAAGAGTATAAGGGAACTAAGTATTCCCAAAGGTATCAATTTTCACATTGATAAGAGAGAAACTTTGATTTCTTAATGAGTTATGAGTTGAAAGATATTTCAAGAGCAGTTACCTCTTTAAAGAGGATAGTTTGAGCAATTATCTCAAACAAGAGGAAGAGTATGTTTTTTTAAACATTGAGCATGAGTATATATTATTGAGAGTAGTATTAAGCACCGATATGGGGATGAGTTCAGACAACTCACATTCCTCATAAACCATGTATGCCAACATGGGTACAGGATTATACTTTTTAGATGAATCCTAAGTTCCTCCAAGAAGATCTTTGTGGATCCACTTAGTTGAGGATGTCTTATACTCCTTCAAGGTATAGGACAGTTCTGACAATGTGGGTGAGACATTGTATTATCACATAACTCATAATGATGGTTGTCGGTTAGAGAATCTCTTAAATAAGATTAAAAGAGGTATTATTGTATTTTTTAAATACGTTGAGTTATTATATATTGTTTAGAAGCTTTCTTTATAATGCATCTTTATTGTTGCTTTTATATTGAAATGAGTTGAGTATCCTTGAGTTGAGTTGAGATGAGGTGAGTATGTTCTATCTTTTTATAGAGTTCAAGCTTATGTATGTGCTTTAGAGTTCCCCTTGCATGCTCGTACATTCCATATACCGACGCCATTTGACCTGCATCTTTCATGATGTAGATACAGGTAACCAGGGTAAACATCAGGCACTTCGTTAATACCACTTGCAGTTTGAGTTAGCTTTGGTGAGCCTCCTTGCTTCCGAAGGATTCCATTTATATCTTTCAGTTTTGTTAGGATGTTGTGGGTCTTGTCCCGACTTCCATCATAGTTAGTAGAGGCTTCATAGATAGATAGTAGTGTTTGTGGAGTCTTTTGCATTTCTTTGTTAAATGTACAAAAAGACTTGAGTTGCCTATTTCGGCTAGTTTAATATTCTTATATATTCTCAGCTATTTATTTGAGACTGTTGAGTTAAATCTTTGCAATTGAGTTCATATATTATTGAGTAAGTCTTCCGCTGAGTATTGAGACAGGCCAAGGGTTCGCTTGGGGCCATCAATGGTTCTCGAGTGTCGTCCACGTCTGGGGTGTCGGCTCGAGCGTGATAAATAGGTTATTGACGTTCATTTTATTTCAGTAACTGAGATCATTAATCATGACCTCAAGTACATGAATGACGTTTTACATGTTGCTTCGTTCAAATTCTTTGAGATTTCATTCCCCCAACATATTTATTAGTGTTGAAAACAATTTGCTACTGTTTCTTGCTGAACATTTGTTGTCCAAATCAGGATTGCAAAATTGATAGCATCTAAAATACTCATCTTTCCTGGATCCCTTTGTCTCACTTAATATTCTTATAATACCCTATCATAAAATATTTTGCGATAATACATGTTGAAAGCTCTTATTATTCCAGCATCACAAGGTTGAATCTCAAAGCACTCTTCAAATTAATAAATATTAATTTATTAATTAAATAATACCTCTAGAAAATATAAATATTTCATGGTCCCACCTATATATATATATATATATGTTTGTATGTATATAGAGAAGAGTACTATCTTAATCTATAATCATTTATTCTAATATTAAACCAGTGAGTTTTATCTTAGTATTTTCTGAAACAATATTGAGCCCTCGTTAGGATTTAAACAGTTCAATAGAACAAAGATGTTATGCTCAACTAAAAAATTTTGATTGCATTAGCATGAAATTCTATTACTTATTAGGATGAAAGAATAATCATGATCCAAAACTGTATGACAACTATTACGGTTTATACGACATATTTTTTATAAGAAAACAACCCGTATAGTTTTTATATACGAAAAATCTCAAGGTTCAAGATCAATGCAATTTTTTTAATTAGGTAATATTTTCTCCGTTCATTTTTACTTGTCACTATTTGACTTGGCACATCCATTAAGAAAACAATTATTGATAATGCCTATTAATTGATGTTTAGTACTCCCCCTATTCCATATTAATTAAATTTTTGAAGTTTTTTCATTATTCAAAACAATTGAATTGTTCAAAGTACAAGATAGATCTTTCAATTTTTTTTTTCATATTTGCCCTTTTATTAATTGAAGTTTAATATTTTCTAGAAAATGAAATGCACTACTTATAAATTTATATTTATGATTTCTCAAAGGGCTGTAGTGGAAATTATGGTTTAAAGTATATCCTTAAATGTTTTTCTTAATAGGTGCGCATTGCCTCCCAAAATTAATTAATATGAAATAGAGGGAGTTTTAGGTGTACTGACCTCCGAGGTCATTTCTTCTATTTTCCTATCTGTTTGGCATTTAGAGCTTTCTAGTAGCGGCCCTAGGTCATTCATGACTAGCTAGGACTGATAGTTCGGTCGTCGGGTCGTTCGTTTGAGTTTGGTGCAAGTTTCTGTGTTTTGGATCCTTTGAATATTGAACGGTTGACTTTAGTCAAAAGTTCAGGAAGACAGTCTCAAAATGCAAATCTGATGATTTCATCAACTACCTAAGGGCCATTTTAGGCTAAGGGCATGGTTGGTTCGGGCCCCAAGGCTTTTGGTGCAAGTTTGTGCGATTATGCATTTTAATTTTGAAGCTTAAGACAAATATTGACTTTGGTCAACATTCTTGGTAGACACGCTCTGATAAAATTTCATTAACCGCACTGGCAAGATGAGTTTTGTCTAGAATGACCTTTCGTGTGGTTTCCGAGGCTTCTGATCTCATTTAGAGCCTTCTTGTGGATTTTAGCTTAAAATGGAAATTGGGCGTCAAACCTACTTTTCATGGAGATTCCCTCAGATGGAAGATTGAATGGTTTCCTTCAGTCTGGAATGTCAAATTCGGTGAGGTAGCATATTTTATTTGCATGTATTGGGTTCCGAACGAATCTAGAGCATCCCATCAGAGTATTTTTTTTAAGCTCTTAGAGGTCGTTTGGTAGGCCTCATTAGAAGAAATAGTCCATGTATTAGGTATGGTATTATTTAGTACTATATTTGGTAGGAATTTGGGCTTATGTATAACTAATCCATGGATTAGTTATACCTCCTACATGGTATTATAGGATGTATTAGTAGTATTACTAATACCTTCCATTTGGAGGGATTAGTAATACATAGGATATAAAACCATGGGATAAGTCTATGTAAAGACAAAAATATCCCTCGAATCATTTTAGTTATTTTGTTTATTTTCTTGATTTTATGTTTTATATTTGTACTAGTGAATTTATTTAAATAAATTAGCTTAGAAATTATTTAGAGAGAGTTGCTTGTTACCAAATAAATCCAATACAAATCAATACAAATTTGAAATGTGAGTTATTTAACATTTACTAATTATATCACTACATGACGTTTGCGATCTTAATTAAATATATTATATATAGATATAGAGAGAGTTGTGTATTCACGACCCGAGCCTACACCCTGGATGTGGCCGGCACTCAAGAACCATTGTTTGTCCCAAGTGAACCCTCATCCTGGCTGACCATAAGCGGAAGACTAACTCAAGCATACATAAGCATTAAATTGAAAGAAACATTTAAAAAAACAGTTTACTGAATCTCAAAACTGAACTGAATATACTAAGTATGAAACATAAGTTTTAAATAAAACATCTGAAAATGAAAGACTCTCCAAAATTATCTATCTATGAACCCTCTACTGTATAAAGATGAGTGTCGGGAAAAGACCCACGACTCCTCAAAACTTTTACTAATAACTCATAAAACTTGAGTCCTCCGGAAGCAAGGAGGTCTTACTAAAAAGCTGACGACTGGATGAAGGGATCTCAACAAACACTTGTTGAGGATCCTAAGAACGTGTATCTGCATCATTAAAAGATGCAGGTCAAATGACATCAGTACATTGAATGTAGGAGTATGTAATATACCTGAATAACAAATAATTGAGTGAAAGGACTACAATAGATAAAACAGAAAGTCAACTGAATGTAAAGGATTAAAGGAATGAAATCATTAAAAGTTTAAAAAAACACTTACTCACCTCTGAAACTCAACATAATAAGTGATATAATAAAATACACTTTTAACTCTATTTGGGAGATTTTCTAACCGACAACCATCACTATAAGCTACGTGATGATACAACGTCTCGCCCACGCTGCCAGAACTAACCTATACCTTGCCAGGATATAGAACACCTCAACTAAGTGGATCCACTAAGCTCTGTCCGAAGGCACTTAGGATTCATCTAAAATGTATGATCATGTACCCATGTTGTCATACATGGTTTATGAGGACTTTGAGTTCTCTGAACTCGTCCCCATATCGGTGCTCAGTACTACTCCCAATAATATATACCCATGCTCATATGTTTAAAAACATAACTCTTCCTGTGGTTTGAGATAATTGCTCAAACAACCCTCTTAAAAAAGGTAACTACTCTTGAAATATCTTTTGAACTCATAACTCATTTAGAAATCTCAGTTTCTCTTTTATCAATGTAAAAATTGATACCTCTGGGAATACATAGTCCCCTTATATTCATACTCAATTATACTTGAAAACTCTTTCTCAAAAACATATCAAAATCATATTTTAATACGATTATTGATTACTCGGGAAGTAATACCGCATATACATTGATGGAATATGTAGATACCATACTTCTCATACAATGATGGCATACTCGATTGTCATACTAATCATGTTTTAGAAACTCTTTTCTCAAAACTCATCTTTACTTTCTCAAAACTCAGTTTAAGAACTCAAGTGTTGGCTTTAAAAAGTTTTTCAAAATTTATAACTCAAATCATAGGTTTCATGTGGAATTATGTACATGAATGACTCAACTCACGGATCTTAATAGCAATAAGGAAACTCATTACTCAGAATTCAAGACTCAAGGACTCAAGAACTCGAAACTCATAACTCAACGATATTTCTCCCCTAAAAAATACTCAATTGATAGGGTTCATGCTGAAATATAGACATGAACCAATCAACTCAAGAATTTTAATGCATAACATATAGCAATTCAATAACTAAGAATAGAATTTCAAAAAAAGAAACAAGAACTCAAGAACTCAAAATCAACTCATCTCAAGAATACCCAAATCTAGGGATAAAATCCTAGTTAACTCTTTTACTCATTTGAAAGTAGATGTAGGGCATGAGGACGAACTAGTCCAACACTATGATAGCCTTACATACCTGGAAGAACAAGGTTCTTGAAGAATCTTGAAAAAAACTTGATTAGAAGCCTAGAAACCCTAGCTTGAAGGTAAACAATGAAGAAAACCTTTCTTGAGATTCTTGAATTAGTTTCTTGTAATCTCTATGCCAAGAATTATGATTTTCATTAGTGATTCATAATTGTATGGAGGAATTTGAGTTGAAAAGAATGGAATTCTTGGAGAAAAACTTACCTTGAAGAAGAATCTTGAAAAAGATTGAAAGAATCTTGAATGGAGTCTTCTACTATGATTTTTCCTTAGGATTTTGCCTTAGGGTTTGAGAGAGAAGAGAATGATGGATTATGAGATGAAAATCTGATTGTTTTTGGTCTTTAATTAGTCAAGAAATTCATTTAGGGTTTTCTTAGAGGTAAAAATATAAAAATGATCTGTTTTTATATTTTCCCGTCGGATAATTCGTCACTGCACTATATCATGTTACTAAAATAGTCACAACTTTTTACTCAAAACTCGGATTGTTGTGAAATTGGTGCCGTTGGAAAGAAGATTCAAATACCTTTAATTTGATAGATATGGGCCATGTAAAACTTTATATTCTAAGAGATATGATTGTTTAAAGTTGACCCAAGTAAAATCTTACATCAGAACTTAATCGGTAAGGAAAATTTTAACTCAACTTTGTGCTAGGAGTTTTTAGTGACCTTAATTGATATAAAAAATCATTGCCACACTAAAGAATTTATCTTTACACATATGGGAAATTTAAGAATCACCCGATATGACCCTACAAGTAAATGAAGAATGCTTCGAGTCTTCACTTAGAAATTTTTGGAGTATTACAATATCTCTTCCTTGGGATCATTCATCCTCGAATGATGATCGGACTGGGAATGGAAAGGGAAAGAGTTACTCTTAGTATGTTTATGAATTTTGAACTTGCGTATCAACATTGGCGGAATTGAATCATACTATGAGCTTGGAACTGTCTATAGCACATAAGTCAAGAAGGATATGAGTTTGAACATAGTCACATTCTATCTAAAGCTATCTTCACCTGAAACAAAGGTATCTGGGTATGAAGTAAAGATGGAAATAATATGCCTTGCCTTATATGACTAGCAACTTTCAAGCTCAGAAACACTTCTCCTTCTAGCATCACTGAACTACTAAAAAGAATCACTGAAAAAAGCTTTAAGGCCAAAGAACCTATGCATGATTCATTTGACAATCATGATATAAGAATATGCATGACATAACATTATATTGCTAGCCATTGAGAGTAAATCTTATATTTGTGAGACTGAACATGCTGTGAGACATGAATTCTTATTTGAGTAGGATCATAGCATGGGACTGATATCCATAACTTTATGGAGTAAGATTGAGATAAGTGGGCCAAAGTCTTTGCCCCTCATTCTGGAACTGAGCATAGATGTGAATATCTCTGAAGTGCATGAGCACACGTTATGAACACAATTGTTATATAATAAACATCATGTTGATGTTGAAATGACTGAACTTTCAGGAATACGCAAGATTATGAATGGATTGATATACCTCTAAAAACTCTTTCGGAAGACATCACTATCTCATGCTCAACACTTGACTTTGTTTCTCATATTATCATCTCCCCCTTAGGTTTAAAGCTAATATTTGAAAGCTATGGATATATTCCATCATCTCTACACTGGTCTAAATTACCTTTACTCTAATACTCGATAAATACTTATCTCATGGATACTGAACTCTTCATAAGCATGTACTAAGACTCCTTCTAGGACCTCTTTCAAATATGCTTCTATTAACCTCTTCTCATTGGCTTATAAGGACGCTTCATCTAACTCTTAAGGAAAAATAATAATGCTTACATCAGCCTATTCCACATTGACAGCTCCAATATTTTATCTAGGCACACATGGATAATCATTAACTTAATTGGAACCTCGTCTAATTACATACAATCTCGGGTACACCTCTTAATGCTCTTGTTAATCTTATGACTTAGCCACACTTCATTACCCTTATCTAAAAGTTAGGATCTATCACTTGTACCACTCATAATTATTGCAGCTAACATCTCAATTCCTCACCTACTCTATGTCAACTCTACCAGATTAGATCTCAAGACTGACATCATCACCCTCACGTTGCCATTCTTTTGATCACGACACTCATCTCAAATTCAAGCTTAATGTTTATTACTAAACCCGGATATCAATATGATTGCTGACTTACTATACTAACTTACAACTACTAAATACAAATTAAGAAACACTCGCCCACTAAAACCTCCTGACAAGTAGTCAATCTTTATCTCTCAATCTTCATACATACAATTTACCGTCACACTTCCTTTCATAACTTAAGTACTATTTACCGACTCACTACACATCATTGGCTAACTAGTTCGATAGCCCTCCAAATATCATGGGATCTCCTAAGAATCATAATTTTGTCTTAGATCTATCACCTCAGGAAAAATATGCTCTTCTATTCAACACCTACAATTGGTCGTTACTAACAAAATGAAACTTCATCATAAACTCATTTCTTGTTAAAGTATACTCTTACTCATCCTAATTAGTAACTCTTACTCTACCTCCTATCATAAAAATTTACACAAACTCATCACTTCTTAGTCTACCCATAAGGGAAAACTCCTCATTAATAACTCACTAGGTGCATGCTTACAACAACATAATTTGTCTGATAACTATCTCTCTTTCTTAGATTACTGAAGCTCTACCTGCATTCTTCTAACTCTGAGCACTTTGTCTACTGCTGCTTATAATCTCGTACTCATATTATCTTTTTGGGTGGATATACTACACAAGTTCTACACCACACTTCCTCGTAAGGGTCTCAATTGGACCAAAGTTTAGAGAAGAGAGTACATCTCACTTTTAGCTTGAACACAATTTATATGAATATGAGTGCATTCTTTCAAAACTCAACACTTAACTCACTCACGGGCTTCTCTCAAGCCCCTCTGCAGTCTCATGACTTCCTCAAGACTTTTGTCGATAGCAACTCATCGATAAACAACCGACTTTGCATTTACTACCTTGAGTATGAGGGGGTAGTCGAATGGATCTAAGAACCGCACGAGTATGAATAAGTTCCTTATGCCACAGCTGTATTGCACGATTTAGAGTTTGAACGAAGGGAAATTTTTTCCTAAATGTCTGTAGTCCCTCATTTATAGAAGTGGGGCCCTCATAACCTTAAATAAGATCCTACTAACACGGCTTCATAGACACCCTAGGACACTTGAAAACCTGGCTCTAATACAAAGTTTATCACGACCGAAGCTTACACCCTGGACGTGACCGGCACTCAAGAACCATTGCTGGTCTCCAAGTGAACCCTCATCTTGGCGGACTACAAGCGGAAGACTAACTCAAGCGTAAATACGAATTAAATTGAAAGAAATATTTAAAATAGTTTACTAAATCTCAAAACTGAACACAATAAACTGAGTATCAAACATAAGTTTTAAAAAAACATCTGAAACAGTAAGACTCTCCATTATTGTCTATCTATGAAGCCTCTACTGTATAAGGATGAGTGTCAGAAAAAGACCCACGATTCCTCAAAATTTTTACTAATAACTCACAAAACTGGAGACCTCCGGAAGCAAGGAGATCTTACTCAAAAGCTGACAAGTGGATGAACGGATCTCAACAGACTCTTGTTGAGGATCCTAAGAACCTGTATCTGCATCATCAAGAGATGCAGGTCGAATGACATCAGTACATTGTATGTACAAGTATGTAATATAGTTCAATAAAAAATAACTGAATGAAAGGACTGCAATAGATAAAACATAAAACTTTACAAAAACTTTACAAAAACTCTTTCTCACCTCCGAAACTTAACATAATAAGTGATATACTAAAAATACACTTTAAACTCTATTTGGGAGATTCTCTAACCGACAACCATCACTATGAACTATATAATGATACAACGTCTTGCCCACACTGCTAGAACTGTCATATACCTTGACAGGGTATATAACACCTCAACTAAGTGGATCCACTAAGCTCTGCCCGAAGGCACTTAGGATTCATCTAAAAAGTATGATCTTGTACCCATGTTGGCATACATGGTTTATGAGGACTTTGAGTTTTCTGAACTCCTCCCCATATCGGTGCCCAATATTACTCCCAATAATATATACTCATGCTCATATGTTTAAAAACATAACTCTTCTCCTGGTTTGAGATAATTGCTGAAACAACCCTCTTAAAAGAGGTAACTGCTCTTGAAATATCTTTTGAACTCATAACTCATTTAGAAATCTCAGTTTCTATTTTATCAATGTAAAAATTGATACCTCTAGGAATACATAGTCCCCTTATACTCTTACTCAATTATACTTGAAAAATCTTTCTCAAAAACATATCAAAATCATATTTTAATATGATTATTGATGACTCAGGAAGTCATACTGCATAAATATTGATGGTATATCTAGAGACCATACTGCTCATACATTGATGGCATACTCGATTGTCAAACTAATCAGGTTTTAGAAACTCTTTTATCAAAAATCATATTTACTTTCTCAAAACTCAGTTGAAGAACTCAAGTGTTGGCTTTAAAAAGCTTTTCAAATTTATAACTCAAATCATAGGGTTCATGTGGAATTGTGGATATGAATGACTCAACTCATAGATCTTAATAGCAATAAGGAAACTCAGTACTCAGAACTCAAGAATTAAGAACTCAAGGACTCGAAACTCAAAACTCAACGATATTTCTCCTTTCAAAAATACTCAATCTATAGGGTTCATACTAAAATATAAACATGAACGAATCAACTCAAGAATTTTAATGCATAATAAATAGCAATTCAATAACTAGAAATAAAATTTCAAAAAAACAAACAAGAACTCAAGAACTCAAGAACTCAAAATCAACTCATCTCAAGAATACTCAAATCTAGGGATAGAATCCTATATTACTCTTTTACTCATTTGAAAGTAGATTTAGGGCGTTAGATGAACTAGTCCAAAACTATGATAGCCTTACATACCTGGAAGAACAAGGTTCTTAAAGAATCTTGAAGAATACTGAAAAAAGAACTTGATTAGAAGCCTTGAAACCCTAGCTTGAAGGTAAACAATCAAGAAAATCTTTCTTGAGATTCTTGAATTAGTTTCTTGAAATCTCTATGCCAAGAATTATAATTTTCATTTGTGATTCATAATTTAATGGAGGAATTTGAGTTGGAAAGAATGGAATTCTTGGAGAAAAACTTATCTTGAAGAAGAATCTTGAAAAAAGATTGAAATAATCTTGAATGAAGTCTTCTACTTTGATTTTACCTTAGGATTTTCCCTTAGGGTTTGAGAGAGAAGAGAATGATGGATTAAGAGATGAAAATCTGATTGTTTTGGATCTACAAATAGTCAAGAAATTTATTTAGGATTTTCTTAGAGGTAAAAAGATAAAAACGACCTTTTTTATATTTTTCCGTCGGATAATTCGTCACTGCACTATATCAGGTTACTAAAATGGTCATAACTTTTTACTAAAAACTAAGATTGTTACGATAATGGTGGCGTTGGAAAGAAAATTTAAATACCTTTAATTTGATAGGTTATAGGCCATGTAACTCTTTATATTCTAAGAGATATGGTCGTTTAAAGTTGACTCAAGTAAAATCTTACATCAAAACTTAATCTGTAAGGAAACTTTCAAGTCAATTTTGTGCTAGGAGTTTTTAGTAACCTTAATTGATATCTAAAATTATTCCCACACTAAAGAATTTACCTTTATACATATGGGAAATTGACGAATCACCCGATATGATCCTACAAGGAAAGGAAGAATGGTTCGAGTCTTAACTTAGAAATTTTTGGGGTGTTACATGTTTGTTACTAAATAAATCCAATACAAATTTGAAATGTGAGTTATTTAACATTTACTTATTAAAAGGGAAAAGATATCACTACATGATGTTTGCGATCTTAATTGAATGTATTATATATATATATATAATTATTTGTATTTTGAACAATTTTAAAAATTACATACATATTAAACCATAACTTCCAATTATTATGTCATGTGTAAATATAGATGGTTATTCAATTTTACCATTGTTGACCATCTTATCGATTTTAGAAGTAGATGGTTTATCTTTTTTAAGTTGATAATTGACATTTTGTCAGTGATCAGTTTTTTAAGATGATCCTTATTTATCCACAAATAATTCAAATGAAAAATTAGCAAATATGACAAAAAAATTGTTCTTCTCATAGCTAGTTAGAAGGCCATAAAAAAATATTATTGTCCGGCAATTATCTACTTTGACCCAATTACATAATAATTAATGATGAGATGAGAAATAATGAACCAAACACTTGATAAAAATAAACTCTGCACTACTAATTCCTGCACTACTAATCCCTGCACTACTAAATCTTACATTAATAATCCTGCGTTATTAATTTGCGTACCAAACGACCCCTTAAAGTTCAGCTTATCCAACCCTTACTGGTGCATCTTCATTGTGCTTCGCATTCGCGGACCAAGCCCTCATGTTTGCGTATAAGGCTTGTGTTGCTCTTCGTGTTCGCGGACCAGGTCCTCTCATTCACGAAGAAGGGCTTTGTTGCTCTTCGCGTTTGGGGACAAGGTCCCCGCGTTCACGAAGAAGGGTTTTGCTTCTCCTCATGTTTCCAGACCTGGTACCCGCATTAATGAACCTGGTCCCCATGTTCACGGACCTTGTCCCAACATTCATGAAAGACAATTCAATGGATTTTTGTATGAAGACCAGCCTCCAACTCCAAAATTTGATTTTGGGAGCTAGGCTACTTTGATTTGGGAGATTCAATGTGCTGGAGACTTGTGTTGATCGTTGTAACGCGGAGAGTTTTAGGAATCTTGATGATCATAGTTTTAAGGTATTTTATGCCCCAAATATCCGTTCGAACCCAATAAACTCCGTATGTCAGAAGAAGAAAAAGGGCTAGGCCAATTCTTAACCACCTCAGTTTTTTTCAGATCGACTTGAATACCTTCGCCGAAGACAATATGGCTAATGAAAGCAATGGACCTCAACAAAAACTCATATATTTTAAACATAGCATACAATTCTCGATCCTTGAGATTTTGCAACACAATCTTCAAATGCTCAACAGGCTCATCCTCAGTGCATGAGTAAATCAAAATATCATCAATAAAAACAATCACAAACATGTAAAGATATTTCTTAAAGACCCTATTGATCAAATCCATGAACGTCGTCGAGGCATATGTCAAATAAAACGACATTACAAAAAAATCATAATGACCATACCAAGTTTGAAAAGCCGTCTTTGAAATGTCTCTTTCTTTCATCATTTATTAGTGATAACCTGAACGGATGTCAATCGTAGAGAAATAACTTGCTCCTTGGAGTTGATCAAACAAATCATCAATTATGGGAAAAGAAGACTTATTCTTAATTGTAACTTTGTTCAATTGTCGATAGTCTATACACATTCAGAGAGAACCATCCTTCTTTTGAACAAACAACATCGGAGGACCCCATGGTGAGATACTCGATCTAATAAAACCCTTATTTAACAAATCTTTCAATTGATACTTTAACTCATTTAGTTCCGACGAGGCCAAACGATAAGGAGCAATAAAGATAGACTGCATATCTGGGAGAAGATCAATACCAAAGTCTATTTCTCTTTCGGGAAGAACACCGAGAAGGTCATGATGAAACACTTTCAGAAAATCATTTACAATAACAACTAACTCAAGAGTAGGGGTCTCAGATGTATCACCTAAGATCTAATAGACCTGGACAGAAGGAAAATTGGTGAACCACGGAAGGGTTCACGGACCGTGAGAGGAACCACGGTCCGTCGACCTGCTCGTGGTTCACACCCAGCCAAGCTTGGTGGACCACAGAGCCCTTCACGGGCCGTGGACAACCACACGAATCATGGGAAGGCTCGTGGATGTGAGGCAGAACCACCCATACTCAGGCGTCTGACCACCGATCCCACCACGGGTCGTGGTAAGGCTCGTCAGCCTAAACCAGTAGACCCCCAGCCCCAGGTGAAGAACCACGGCGGCCTTCATGGTAGGTGGTCCTTCACACGGTCCGTGAAGTGGACCGTAGAGGGGCGTGCCAGAGAACAGTAAGCCCAGGCCAGCAACCACGATCCATACGAAGGACCGTAGTTCCATCAATGGTCCGTCAGTGGGTCCGTGGTCGGCCTCCATCAGAGTTTAAGTTTGGGTCGTTTTGGTGTTTTCCCCTAGGGGTTGGACATTTAAACTACATCGTTTAACACCTAAACTACGTCATTTTACTCAGTTTAAGCCTAGTAAATTACCCAAATCGTTTATTCTCCAAAATTCACAAAAACTTAGAGCAAAAAGATGAGAAAGAGTCGACCAACCCCTCAAGAACAAGCAGGAGATTTTCTTCGGTTCAGCCCTGAAATCCAAAGGATTTATCCGTGAATTTTGTCACCAGGTATGTGGGATTTCACTTGTGGGTTCCTTTCACCCACTAGGTTCCTAGAATTCAGTCAGATTCTTGATTCCCTATATCTTGTTTAGATCTATGGTTTCTAGAAACTTTATATATTTCTTGTGATTTAACTATTATAGTGTTCCTAATTGAATTATCATGTTTTCTTGGAATCATTGTTAAATTCCTTGTATTAAACTCAGAACCTAGTTGTGTAGTTCTTTTAGTTCATGAAATGCACTTGCTAGTTCAGTAAAATAGATAATCATGCTTCAGTTTTCGAATGTCACATTATCAGTATATAATTGTTACATTCTCAGATTTTGCATGTCAGTATTTTGAGCTATTCAGCATTTCAGTACTTTAGTCATAATGTATCATATAAATATTCAGTTGGGAGTAGACTTAACACTGACTTGGTTTAGGGTTCAGCGTACCCGTATAGTCCTAGAACTACGTGCCCCTATAGGAGTATAAGTCTCCTCTGTTGGGCATCAAATTTAGTGATCACGCCAGTCATGCCTTTATGCCTCTGACAAGGTATATTGGGTCGTCTCGATGGGGCATATACATTGGACTCCATGTTTAGCTCACGTGGTTTTATGTCGGTTAATAGTAGCTCCCACAGTCAGACTCTAGTGCATTTGACTAGGTTTTTAGTTTATACTTCTGCATTCAGTCTCAGCATGTTATGTCATCATTAGCACTTGGTCATTGCATTTAGCTCAGTTCCCAATTATATTTCAGCATATATATATGTTCTGTTCAGTATTATGTCATTTGCTCAGTTATGCTTATCCAGCCTATACATTTTGTTCAGCTATTATCTATATCCTGCATGCTCAGTACATTCCAAGTACTAACACATATTATGCGCTACATCCTTTCATGATGTAGGTTCAGGTACTCAGCACCCTAATCACACTTAGATCGATTCTCAGTCCATACTCAACAGCTTCAGTGGTGATTCCTGATTTTCCGAGGACAACAAACATGCTTTCAATTTAGTCTTTACTTTTAGTTTTATAGTTTTATTAAAGTTAGCTGGGGGGCATGTCCCAGCAACTTAACTCTGTTAGAGGCTTTTGCAGACATAGTAGTAGATTCAGCTTTAGTTTTGAGTAATTATTCAGTATCACTAAACTCTTAGTATGTTATATGCCTGCAAACTATTTGGGTATTCCCTACTTTCAGTTATCTATTGATTTAGCTTTCGCATAGTATTTGTCTTATTCAGTAATTTTATAGTATGCTTATTTTATGCGAGACACAGGTCCTAGGTCGCGTGTTACGTCAAGGGCGTAGCCTCGGAGCGTTACAAACTTGGTATCAGAGCATTAGGTTTAAGAGTCCTAGGATATCTGAAAAACCACACTAAGTAGAGTCTCTTTCATGGGTGTAAAGTGCACCACATCTATGAGAGGGAGGTTGCGAAGTGTTTTAAAAAAAAAACATTAGTTTTATTCTATTCTTATCGTGCGTGGGTATGATCTCCTTTCTGATCCATCGTTATGCATTTCAGATCATGCCTCCTCGTAGAGCCTACGCAAGGAATGCTAATGCATGCAATACTGACGCAGTTCCTCGATTCCTGAAGCATGAAGTTACGAACGCAGAATTTCAGAATGCTATCCAGCTTTTGGCTCAGAGTATGACTAACCAGAACAATCAGCAGGCCCCAGTTCCTGCAAACACTAATAGTGGATCAGCTGCAGCTAGAGTTTGACATTTTGTTCGGATGAATCCACATAAATTTCTAGGGTCACAGGTTGGTGAGGATCCACAGAACTTCATTGATGAGGTCAAGAAGATCTTTGCAGTGATGTAAGTGACTGGTAATGATAGGGTGGAGTTGGTATCCTACCAGCCGAAGGATGTAGCTCACATTTGGTTCTCTCAGTGGAAAGAAAACAAGGGTGCTGATGCAGCTCCTGTGACTTGGGAGTGCTTTACTAGAACTTTTCTTGACAGGTTCTTCCCGAGAGAGTTGAGGGAGGCTAAATCTCAGGAATTTATGAATTTGAGACAAGGAATAATGTCAGTCCAAGAGTATGGGATGAAGTTAACTAAGCTCTCCAGGTATGCTTCACATATGATTTCCGATCCAAGGGCACAAATGAGTAAGTTTCTGTTTGGGGTATCCGACTTGGTGAAGACAGAATGCAGGAATGATATGCTGCTAGAGGATATGAATATCTCTAGGCTTATGATTCATGATCAACAGGTTAAGGGAGACAAGCTTAGGGAATTGGCTAATGACAACAACAAGGCTTGAACATGTAACTATGAGTACTCTCACAAGAAATTGGATGGTGGAAATCATTCACAGTTTCAGCAGAGGTCTACAGCCCCAACACCTTCATCAGCTAGTGCTCCATCCCCCAAGTTTCGACAGGATCAGAAAGGTAGGGCATCAGGCTCTAAGTCTCAGGGGAGTGCTTCAGGTAACAGGACTTTCCCAACTTGTCCAAAGTGTGGTAAGAACCATCCGGGCGAGTGTCTTGCATGCAAGGAAGGGTTCTTTGGGTGTGGTCAGTCCGGCCATAAGTTGAAGGATTGCCCTTCTGCCAGGCAGGGGCAAGGAAGTAACAATAATAGGACTTAATTTACCACTCCAGCACCCCATACAAGTCGCCCAACTCAGAGGGTGCTTCGTGATGAGTCTGAGATTTGGACTCATTTAAGGCTTTTTTTGATAGATTTAGTGTCCTCAAATGCCTAAATTAAGCTATAAACTGATTTTAATGCCTTGATTTTCAGATATATGGATTGAGGAGAAAAACAAGGACACTAACAGGCAAAAAGGAACCAAACAAGCTGAAGAATTGAAGAAAGGCAAGCCTGGTGATAGCCTAGGTCATTTGACGAATCACCGAGTGGCTATCAGACCGCCTAAAGTTCCAGTGTGCCAAGCCATGAAGGAAAGAACCAAGTCGGCGACGAAAAGGAGCATTCGGCGGATCGCCAAGTGGTTCCATGAAGCCAAGATAGATCACCCAAAGTTACATACCTTGAGGATGCTGAATGGCAAGGCCAAAGGGCGATGGAGGAGATCAAAGGGAAGCTCACCGAGTGGTTGGGTGAGCCTGACTTACTTAACGGAAGAGCCCTTCATGGCTTATTTTTGGCAACTATAAATAGGATTTTGAACAACTGATTATGAGAGGAAAAAAGGAAAGATTTTTATCTATCTCTTGAATCCATTTTTTTAGTAGAGAGCAGTTCTCTTAGTAGACTTGAAGGTTTTTAGACTCAACTTGGAGATTTAACAAGTGGGTTTCTAATTTTCTTCAAATTGGAGCATTGTAAAGATTGAATTCCTCTTACCCAATTGATGGCTAATCGATTCAGTAACGGTTTTTTTCTTTTTATAATGTTCGGCTAAAACCCCAATTCTTGGGGTGTGATCATGTGATTATGGGTTGAATTAGTTTGTGGGTATTGTTAATCACTAGTCTAAATGCTATTTTGAAGTGGGTTTAATCATTAATTATGGTTTAATTTAAGAATTGTAGTTAAAAATGCATTTCTATTTTATTGTTCTTTGCTTGCTCGAGAGAGAGGTTTTAGGACTAAAATTATTGATTAATGATTTTTATGTATTAGGTTGATATGGGTTAAGCTCGAGAGAGTGAATCCTAAACCCAGTCTTACCCATCTTGCTCGAGAGAGAAGATGCATTAAGGTTTTGGGTTGTTCATAATTGTTGTGCTTGTTGATGTTCGAGAGAAATCACTTGAAGCGGAATAGTTGTTAGAGAGAAAGCTATTTCAATATAGTCTAGCCTACCAACTGATATTTAGCTGTTTACTAGTATTTTAAATTACCTATATATCGAACTTCACCTATAATCGATCACATCCCGAGAATTTCTCTCCTTATTGTTATCTCATTGCTATATGACTGATTGTAGTTGATAATTTGAAAACCCAAAAACCCCCATTTGACATTCGTGTAACCTCTTTTATTTGATATGTCTTTTTTCCGATAATATCTATTCCTATAGCTAGTTAGATCACATTTGTACTTCTTAATTGAATTTGAAAACGTACCGCTCCCTGTGGGATTCGACGCCAACGCAATTGTTGGGTTTTATACTGCTTAACGATCGTTCATACCTAGAATTGGATTAGGTGTGCTGGGCCTGTGTTTGAATCGTATTTGATGTGTTGGATTGCCTATTTTGTATTTTGAAATTGTGCCTATTTTCTTAAAATGATGATTCCCCGAGTTTTGTGCTTTAAAATTGATCATAAATTGTTGGGTTGTGGTTAATGTTTGTTGGGACTTGTTGGGTGAAGTCTGAGTAACCCCCAAATTGTGCCAAATGACCTAATTTGCCCAATGGTAGAGCGTTTGACATCATCCTTAAGGTCAAAAGTCATCAAATAATAAATTTTGGCCAAATCAGGGGAAATCTGAGTACCCCGGAGGCATTGTTCTTATGGGTCTTGTAGAAATTGAGTGTTGTTTGTGTTTGATTTTGTTTTCAGGGGCTGCGGGATTGATTTTGGGAAACGGGGTTGAAATTTGGCACGTTGGGCAGTTCGGCGAGCTGGGTCGATCTCATTGAACCATTCGGCGATTCACCAACGTCCCCCTTGATCGCCTTTAATTTCATATTTTGGCTAGGCTAAAGTCTGTAACTTTCGGCGGAAAGTGTGAGCTCGCTGAGTTCACTTGGCAACTCGATGAAAGTCTCTCTTAATCGCCCTTTCTGCGCCCCTAACCCCTAAAAGTCAATGTGAATTTCGGCGGGCTAGTCTGAGCTCGCCGAGTGATGTTAGTGATTCACCGAAGGGCCCTGCACATCCCCGACCTGTCATTTTTGTTGGAATTTTTTCAGGCCAGTCCTTTCGGTGAGCCCGATATGGCTCACCAAAGTGACTCGGCGACTCACCAATTGGTTCGGCGAGTCTTTCTGCAACCTAAATTCTGCATTTTTCTTGAAATTTTTCTAACTCTTTCTGATGTATGAATGTGATATTGCCAGACCCAAAGTATCAGGAGGAGACATGTCGCCCCACAAACGGGTAAAGGGAATCGTCATCAATGAGCATGCAACGTCATCCAAAGCAAAGGCAACTAAACTTCCTACCACGGGTGGGAAGGGAAAAGGAAAGGGCAAGGTGTCCGAAACTGCATTACCAGAAGTCAGCTCCGACAGAGAGGGAGTCTACGCGACTCTCCTCACCACTTCTGAAAGTGAGGGGGGACACCAGGATCCTCAGGCTGTTATCTAAGAGCCTAAGGATGAGCAGCTGCTATTGGCCCAAAAAGCTGACATGTGCTCAAAAAGGATACATGATCCATCTAGGATCCGTGTGCCTGAGACCACTTCTCCCCCATCTTCAGTGCTGATTGTGGTCGTGGCACCACCTGTACAAAGTTCTTCTCCCCAGTCTCTCAACAGACTAAAGACCGAGGGAATGAGGACTATCATTGAGGAGAAGAGGTTATCTACAGATGGTGTGGTAGAAAAGTACCCCGATATATGGAAAACTCTCAAGAGGCACTAGTTTCAGATCTTTACTAAACCCCAGGGTCCCTACACTGCCTATGGAGCTTTGGTGCCATAGGGGAAGAAGAAGGTTTCCACCTTCAAACCAGTCGACTACCTAGTTGTCAGGGGAAAGAAGGTAAAGTGTGACAGTGATGATATTAACGTTGTGTTAGAATGCACTGAAAACATTGCAGATGACTACCAGTACATTACCAAGACAAAATCCTTGGAGGACATGAAGAAGTGGTTGTCTCCTCTCCTTTCAGACGGTTCTCCTAGGTGGATTGAGGTCGGGGTGACCATAGAGAAAAAAGATCTAAATATGGCAGCAAGGTTCTAGTTTGGGTTTATTAGCAGCACAATCATGCCGTCCCAGAATGAGTCTATCCTCCACCACACGAAGGCGGCCTATCTTGGTTCTATCATTGATGGGTCGACCCTCAACTTAGTTCTGATCATTGGACAAGAGATGGCCATGAGGGCCAGGCAGCATGAAACATCTCTCTCTTTCCCGGTGTTGATCACCAAATTGTGCAGATGAGCCTGGGTGCCTCTTGATGAAAAGATGGACGTGGAAGTGATTCCCACCTCCTATACCAACATCTGATGGATTGAGGCTAAGTGTTTGAAGGATGAGGCTGAGAAAAAGACGGCAGCCCCGGTGGATACATCCCCGACTGTTGATATTGAGACACTACCTGCAGAGGTAGTATTGCCTACTCCGCCCTCTGAGCCTTCAGGTATTTCTAGATCAGCCCCTTCCATGACTCCGAGTTCTTCTTCTGCTGCCTTTCCTCCTATGTCCGCTGCTATTGTTGCTTCCCGACCTCCACTCACCCAGGCCATGCTTCTACGTATGGGTCACCTAGCCCATTTTGCTGATGTACGTGCCTCCAGGCTAGAGGCTACAGTACCTGGGATAATTGAGAGATCCCTCACAGCTGCTGTGACACCTCTTAGAGAGTCTATTGATGCCCTCAAGGCAAGGATAGAGGTGTGTGAGAGAGGTCATTGAGCCACTCATGAGGTGATGGCCTTGAAGGCTGCAATTGCTGAGTTGAGAAAGGATGTGGACCAGCTGAAGACCACAGATATGTCGATGATTTTTGGGACCTTGGAGATCCCTGATGACCTGGACACGGGTATACCAACTTATTTTGATGTGCCTCCGGTTACCACCAGAGATGAGTTTAGAGCTGAGGATGTGGCTGCAGAGTTTGAGGATGAGACTGATGAGGAGGATCTCAGTATCTAGGAAGAGACTACATATGAGGGCCTGACTGAGGTTGAGGAGGCTATGGTGCATTCAGCCGTTCAAACTTCATTGAGGGATACTTCCATGGTAGGCTCCAGTGGAGCGAGTGTTGATGTTGCACCGGGCAATAATGCCCAGATTCAGAGTGTAACCCCGGGCATTAATGCCCTGACAGACGGAGCAACTATGTAGACAGGATCATTCTTTACCTCCTTCTTTGTCGTTTTTATTGATTTTTATTGTTTTAGTTGTATTTGAGGACAACTGCTTTTCTTTTGTGGGTGGGGCGAGGTAATTCCATACCTACCTCTTGTGTTTTGATTTTGTTTGTGAATTTTGGTGAATATTGGGTTTTATGATCTATATATGTGTTTTGATTTCAATTTTGTGGATGTTTGAGCTTGTGGGTCCTTGTTTTTAATGGAAATGGTTTTGACCTATTTATAAAAAAATTGTGCCACCTCTTTTGTGTATGAATGTGGTCGTTCTTATGCAAATTTGAGTGGTGGTGATGATCAATATCGATGACTTGAATAGTGCTCTTAATTGAACGA
Source organism: Solanum etuberosum (assembly GCA_029582245.1). Taxonomy (NCBI): domain Eukaryota; kingdom Viridiplantae; phylum Streptophyta; class Magnoliopsida; order Solanales; family Solanaceae; genus Solanum; species Solanum etuberosum. Next base: position 33,565 of record JAJONR010001877.1, on the reverse strand, counting down.
AATGAATGTGCGGCTACAATGAGGCCAATGAAGTTGCATAGACAATGTGTGAACTTTTAGCATCTCGTTGTGACTAGCCGATTATCGAATGAGCCTCTTGTGATGAACATTGCACACTAGCAAAAGTGTGGAGTCTTGTTATATATTGGTGCCAATGCCTTTTGTGATGAGCTTACTTTGAACCATTGTGTGATAACACCTAGTATTTACCCAGTTGGTCCGGTTGACTAAGTGAGGCAAACACTTTAAATTATCTTAGGTAACAATTTTGAAGAGTGAAACAATTTGACAATATACCTCTTTTGTGGCCAACCTTGTGAGATGTGTGAACCTTGCTTAAACCCTATTGAGCCTTACCCTTTTTATGCAAGAAACTTGAACATTTGTGAGCCCTCTTTATCCATTCACCCATAACACTCATGAAGTGTGGTTTTTTTTTAATAGCCATCTTAGGCCAAAAGCCTAAGTTGGGAGTGTGGTGAAAAGAGAAGGTAATTCAAGAAGTGTGAAAAATCCCCCTTTGAGAATGGTTTTGAAAAAGATGGAACCCCTCCATGTAAAAAAAAAAGAGAAAAGAAGCAACGAAAAAGAATGAAAAAGATGTGAAATAAGTGCTGAAATTGCAATAGAAATGGGGTGTCCGGTAATTCATAAGAAATTGAATAATGGGGTGCATTATGAGCATGTTTGAAATGTTAAAGAAAATAAGGAATGTGATGTTCAGGCTACACTTCATGAGGGTGAAAGGCACTGAGCCCAAATGACCATACCTGTACACTCAGCCCCATTAAAAGCCTTGAAAAGACCTTTGTGATCTTGAGTGAGCTGAAACGAGTGTTGATTGGAAAATAAGGGCAAACCTATGGGTGAAGTCATGCATGTGTTCATCATTGTGAGTGAGAGTCGTATGTGATTCTGGAACTATAAATTGTTGAAGAACTTTGTGTGAATATGGAATCATCTTTGTTGTGAGGGCATTTGAGTACCCGTGTTGAGATTGAACTTGCATTTGAAGCAAGTATTGTGAACTTGAGCATCTTTGATAATGGTGAGTCACAATTTGAATCTTTAAGTGCACAATTGATCATTGTATAAGTAAGTTCAGTCTTGTTGTGTGCATTCATGTTGAGTCTTATGTAGCACTGTTTGAGGCATCATTTTTGAACTGCTGAACTTGAGTTTTACTTGAGGACAAGCAAAAGTTTAAGTTGGGGGTGTTGATGAGTCTAAGATTTGGACTCATTTTGGGCTTTGTTTTGATAGATTTAGTGTCCTCAACTGCCTAAATTATTCTATAAACTGATGTTAATGCCTTGATTTTTAGGTATATGGATTGAGGAGCAAAGCAAGGACACTAACAGGCAAAAAGGAACAAAACAAGCTGAAGAAATGAAGAAAGGCAAGCCTGGTGATCGCCAAGGTCATTTGGTGAATCGTCGAGTGGCTATCATACCGCCTGAAGTTCCAGTGTACCAAGCCCTGAAAGAAAGAACCAAGTCGGCGACGTAAAGGAGCAGTCGGCGGATCGCCGAGTAGTTTCGCGAAGCCAAGATAGATCGTCCAAAGTTACAGACCTTGAGGATGCTGAATGGCAAGGCAAAAGGGCGATGGAAGAGATCAAAGGGCGGCTCGCCGAGTGGTTCAGCGAGCCCGACTTACTTCGCTGAAGAGCACTTCGTGGCTTATTTTTGGCAACTATAAATAGGATTTTGAACAGCTGATTATGAGAGGAAAAAAAGGAGAGATTTTTATCTATCTCTTGAATCAATTTTGTTAGTAGAGAACAATTCTCTTAGTAGACTTGAGGGTTTTGAGACTCAACTTGGAGATTTCACAAGTGGGTTTCTAATTTTCTTCTAATTGGATCATTGTAAAGCTTGAATTTCTCTTACCCAGTTGATGGCTAATCGATTCGGTAACGGTTTTTATCTTTTTATGATGTTCAGCTAAAACCACAATTCTTGGGATGTGATCATGTGATTATGGGTTGAATTAGTTTGTGGGTATTTCTAATTACTAGTCTAAATGCTATTTTGAAGTGGGTTTAATCATTAATTGTGGTTTAATTTAAGAATTGTAGTTGCAAATGCAGTTCTATTTTAGTGTTCTTGTCTTGCTCGAGAGAGAGGTTTTAGAACTAAAATTATTGATTAATGATTTGTATGTATTGGGTTGATATTGGTTCAACTCGAGAGAGTGAATCGTAAACCCAGTCTTACCCATCTTGCTCGAGAGAGAAGATGCATTAAGGTTTTGGGTTGTTCTTTATTGTTGTGCTTGTTGATGTTCGAGAGAAATCAGTTGTAGCAGAATAGTTGTTCGAGAGAAAGCTATTTCAATTATAATCTAGTCTACCAACTGATATTTAGTTGTTTACTAGTATTTTCAATTACCCATATATCGAACTTCACCTATAATCAATCACATCCCGAGAATTTCTCTCCTTATTGTTATCTCATTGCTATTTGACTGATTGTAGTTGATAATTTGAAAATTCAAAAACCCCCATTTGACATTCGTGTCACCCCTTTTATTTGATATGTCTTTTTTCCGATAATGTCTATTCCTATAGCTAGTTAGATCACATTTGTACTTCTTAATTAAATTTGAACAGGTACCGCTCCCTGTGGGATTCGACCCCAACTCAATTGTTGGGTTTTATACTGCTTAACGATTGTTCGCACCTAGAATTTGATGAGATGTGCTTGAAACGTTAATTACTTCATCTGGTACAGGTGGCAATCAGCGCCAAAACAAGTTGTATGCTTTCTAGGCTCGCCAGGACCAGGAAGATTCTCCTGATGTGGTCACTGGTACGTTACGAGTCTTTCATATAGATGTTTATGCATTGTTCGCTCCAGGGGCTACATTGTCTTTTGTAACTCCCTATATAGGAGTAAACTTCGGTGTTTGTCCAGAAACTGTTTCAGAACCCTTCTCAGTCTCTACTCCAGTTGGTGACCCAGTTATAGCTAGACGGGTATATAGAAATGGCCATGTCACAGTCTCTCAGAACGTCACCTTAGCAGATCTTGTAGAGTTAGAAATTGTAGATTTTGATATCATTCTAGGACAGGATTGGTTACATTCATGTTATGCCTCAGTCGACTGTAGAACTAGGATCATTCGGTTTCAGTTTCCAAACGAGCCAGTCTTAGATTGGAAAAGTAGTAGTTCAGTGCCTATGGTTCGATTCATTTCTTACCTTAAGGCCAGAAAGATTATTTCCAAAGGGTATATTTATCATTTTGTTTTGGGTTAAGAATTCAAACTCCGAAACCCCAACTCATGAGTCAGTCTCGGTAGTAAATGAGTTTCCAGAAGTGTTCCCAAAAGATCTTCCCGGAGTTCCTCCTGAAAGGGAAATCGACTTCGGAATAGATCTCTTTCCAGATACCCAGCCCATTTCGATTCCTCCTTACAGAATGGCTCCAGCCGAGCTTAAGGAATTGAAAGAACAGTTAAAAGATCTTCTAGATAAGGGCTTCATAAGACTCAATATCTCTCCATGGGGTGCTCCAGTGTTGTTCGTGTAAAAGAAAGATGGTTCTCTCAGAATGTGCATTGACTATCGGCAGTTTAACAAAGTCACAATCAAGAATAAGTATCCCATCCCCAGGATTGATGACTTGTTCGACCAACTTCAGGGTGCTAGTTGCTTTTCTAAGATAGACCTCATATCCGGCTATCACCAGCTCCGACTCATAGATAGTGACATTCCAAAAACAGCCTTCAGAACTCGGTATGATCATTATGAATTCGTAGTTATGTCTTTTGGACTAACAAGTGCTCATGTAGCTTTCATGGACTTAATGAACAGGGTGTTCAAACAGTATTTGGACTTGTTCGTCATTGTATTTATTAATGATATCCTCATTTATTCCCTAAAAGATGAGGAGTATGCGACTCATCTGAGAGTTGTTCTGCAAACTCTCAAGGATCCCCAGTTATTTTCTATGTTCAGCAAATGTGAATTCTGGTTACAGTCCATCGTCTTCTTTGGTCATGTAGTATCTAGAGAAGGAATCCGAGTGGATTCCCAGAAAATTGAGGGAGTACATCAATGGCCCAGACCCCCCTCTCCAACAGATATCAGAAGTTTCTTGGGTTTGGCCGGTTATTACAAAAGATTTGTTGAAGGATTTTCATTCATAGCATCCCCATTGACCAAGTTGACTCAGAAAAAGGTCAAATTTCAGTGGTCAGATGAGTGTGAGAAAAGTTTCTCAGAACTGAAGACTAGGTTAACTACAACTCCTATCTTGGCTCTACCAGATTGTTCAGACGGTTATGTGATTTATTGTGATGCATCTAGGGTCAGCCTAGGTTGTGTGTTGATGCAGCGAGGTAAGGTCATAGCTTATGCTTCGAGATAGCTTAAGGTACATGAGAAGAACTACCCGACTCATGACCTCGAGCTTGCAGTTGTAGTATTTTCCCTAAAGATTTGGAGACATTACTTGTATGGTATTCACGTAGATATGTTCACAGATCATAAGAGCCTCCAGTATGTGCTCACCCAGAAAGAGTTGAATCTTCGTCAGAGGAGATGTCTTGAATTTCTCAAGGACTATGATGCTCTCAGGAGACTGTCCATGGGTAGTGTAGAATATGTTGAAGAAGAAAGGAAAGAATTAGAAAAATATGTTCACCGGCTTGCTCGCTTAGGAGTTGGTTCTACGGACATGTCAGATGGTGGTGTGATAGTTCAGAATAGATCAGAATCTTCACTGGGAGCGGAGTTAAGGAAAAATAAGATAGTGAACCTATATTACTTCAGATGAAGGGTGCAGTTCACCAGCAGAAAGTTGAGGTTTTCTCCCAAGGGGGAGATGGTGTGCTTCGTTACCAGGGTTGCTTATGTGTTCCTAATGTGGGTGAGTTGAGGCAGTAGATCCTTATAGAAGCTCATAATTCCAGGTATTCCATTCATTCAGGTTCCACTAAGATGTACTGTGATCTACATGAAGTCTTTTGGTGGAACGACATGAAGAGGGACATAGCGGATTTTGTGGCTAAGTGTCCTAATTACCAACAGGTTAAGGTAGAACATCAGAAACCAGGAGGTATGACTCAGGAGATTAATATTCCTACATGGAAGTGTGAAGTGATAAATATGGATTTCATTATGGGTTTACCTTGTACACACAGACAACATGACTCCATTTGCGTAATAGTAGACAGAGTTACTAAGTCCGCTCACTTCTTGGCTGTCAAGACTACAAATTCAGCGGAGGACTATGATAAAATCTACAACCATGAGATAGTTAGGTTACATGGGGTTCCTTTGTCTATCATCTAAGATAGAGGTCCTCAGTTTACCTCTCATTTCTAAAAATTGTTTCAGAAAGGTCTTGGTACCCAGGTAAATATCAGTACAACATTTAATCCACAAACGGATGGTTAGGCAAAACGTGCCATTCAGACCTTAGAGGACATGTTGAGAGCTTGTGTGATCAATTTCAAGGGTAGTTGGGATGATCACCTACCTCTCATAGAGTTCGCCTATAATAATAGCTTCCATTCCAGTATTCAGATGGCCTTTTAGGAGGCTTTATATGGGCGTAGATGTAGATCTCCAATTGGTTGGTTTGAAGTGGGTGAAGCAACATTGATTGGGCTGGATTCGTTTCATGAATCTATGGAAAAAGTTCAGCTCATCAGAGATAGGCTTAAGTCCTATGCAGATGTGAGGAAAAGGGACTTAGAGTTTGAAATCGATGATTGGGTTTTCTTGAAAGTGTCACCTATGAAGGGGGTGATGAGATTTTGTAAGAAAGGGAAGCTCTATCCTTGATATGTAGGTCCTTACAAAATCTTGAAAAGGGTAGGTAATGTGGCCTATGAGTTAGAGTTGCCTGCAGAACTAGCAGCCATCCATCTTGTATTTTACATCTCCTTATTGAAAAAGTGTGTCGGTGATCCAACATCAATTGTACCATTAGAGAGTGTGGCTGTGAAGGATAGTCTCACTTATGAAGAGGTTCCAGTTGAAATTCTTGACCGCTAGGTTCGTAGGTCAAGGAATAAAGAAGTTTCTTCAGTGTAGGTTTTGTGGAGGAGTCAGTGCGTAGAGGGAGGTACTTGGAAAGCAGAAGTAGCCATGAAAGCCAAGTATCCTCATCTTTTTCCTTTCGATTCCGTTTCAGCTTCAGGTAATAGTTCCTCTCCAATATCTTAGTTTACTCTTGCGTAAAATCAGTATTTGCATGATTCTTAGAACTCAGTTCAGTCAGATATCAGTTTCTAGTACTTAGTGGTAGGGATTGAAGCTTCTTCCATCCATACTTAGCTATTTTAGACTTCATTCGAGGACGAATGTTCCCAAGGGGCTGATATTGAAAAACCTCAGATATAACAGACCTGGAGAGCAGGAAAATTTGTGCACCACGTCAGGGTTCAAGGACCGTGAGAGGAACCACGGTCCATCGACCTGCTCGTGGTTCACACCCAACAAAGATTGGTGGACCACGGAGCCCTTCACGGGCCGTGGACCACCACACGAGCCGTGGAAAGGCTCGTGGATGCGAGGCAGAACCACCCATGCTCAGGCATCAGACCACGGAGCCCACCACGGGCCGTGGTCTTGATAACGGCCGTGGTGAAGCTCGTCAGCCTGAACCAATAGACCCCCAACCACAAGTGAAGACCCACGGCGGTCTTCACGGTCTGTGATCCTTCACACTATCCGTGAAGTGGACCGTAGAGGGGCGTGCCAGAGACCTGTAAGCCCAGGCCAGCAACCACGATCCATACGACGGACCATGGTTCCATCAACAACCCAACAGTGGGTCCGTGGTCGGCCTCCGTCTGACTTAAGTTGTGGTCATTTTGGTCTTTTCCACTAGGTGTTGGACATTTAAACTACGTCGTTTAACACCGAAACTACATCGTTTTACTCAGTTTAAGCGTAGTAAATTAATCAGAACTTACCCAAATCGTTTATTATCCAAAATTCACCAAAACACAGAGCAAAAAGTGGAGAAAGAGTCGACCAACCCCTCAAGAACAAGCAGGAGATTTTCTTCAGTTCAATGCCGAAATCCAAAGGATTTCTCCATGAATTTCATCACCAGGTATGTAGGATTTCACTAGTGGGTTCCGTTCACCCACTAGGTCCCTAGAATTCAGTCAGATTCTGGAGTCTCTATATCTTGGTTAGACCTAGGGTTTCTAGAAACTTTAGATAGTTGTTGTGATTTAACTGTTATAGTGTTCCTAATCGAATTATCATGTTTTATTGGAATCCTTATTAAATTCCTTATATGAAACTCAGAACCCTAGTTGTGTAGTTCTTTTAGTTCATGAAATGCACTTGCTAGGTCAGTAAAACATATAATCATGCTTCAGTTTTCGAATGTCACATTATCAGTATATAATTGTTATATTCTCAGATTTTGTATGTCAGTATTTTGAGCTATTCAGCATTTCAGTACTTCAGTCATAATGTGTCATATACATATTCAGTTGGGAGTAGACTTAACACGGAGTTGGTTTAGGGTTCAGCGTACCCATATAGTCCAGGAACTACGTGCCCCCGTAGAAGTATAAGTCCCCTTTGTTGCGCATCAGATTTAGTGATCACGCCAGTCATGCCTTTATACCCCTCGCAAGGTATATTGGGTCTTCTCGATGGGGCATATACATTGGACTCCACGTTTAGCTGACATGGTTTTATGTCGGTTAATAGTAGCTCCCACAGTTAGACTCTAGTGCATTTGACTAGGTTTTCAGTTTACACTTCAGTATTCAGTCTCAACATGTTATGTTCATGATTAGCATTTGGTTATTGCATTTAGCTCAGTTCCCAATTATATTTCAGCATATATATATGTTTTGTTTAGTATTATGTCATTTGTTCTATTATGCTTGTCCAGCCTATATATTTTGTTCAACTATTATCTATATCTTGCATGCTCAGTACATTCCAAGTACTGACGGATACTCTGCGCTACATCTTTTCATGATTTAGGTTCAGGTACTCAGCACCTGGATTACGCTTAGATCTATTCTCGGTCCGTACTCAGCAGCTTCAGTGGTGAGTCCTCATTTTCTGAGGACAACACACATGCTTTCATTTTAGTCCTTACTTTCAGTTTTACAGTTTTGTTAAAGTTAGCTGGGGGGCATGTCCCAACAACTTAACTCAGTTAGGAGCTTTTGCAGACGTAGTAGTCTATTCAGCTTTAGTTTTGAGTGATTGTTCAGTATCACTAAAATCTTAGTATGTTATATGCCTTCAGACTATATGGGTATTCCCCATTTTCAGTTATCTATTGATTTATTTAGCTTCCGTATAGTATTTGTCTTATTCAGTAATTTTATAGTATGCTTAGGTTATGCCAGATACAGAGTTAGCTTGGGGTCACTCGTGATCTTAGGTCCCATGTTAAGTCAAGGGAGTAGCCTCGGGGCATTACATCAGATTCTATATCCCTAACCCGAACTAAATGATAAATTCAACTCTTAGAGATCATCTTCCTAGTCTTTAGGAAAGTTATGAATTGACCCTTAAGGACAAAATTCCCCCTTCCCATGACAAGATAGGTTCGTTCGAAACCTTGAATCTGACTGATAATGCTCAACTACACTTCATCTGATTCTAAGTGTAGGCAGTCGCTAACGAGTATAAACCCAACTAAGAGTTGGGGGGGTCAATCCCATAAGGAATGATACGATAAAGAATTTGATTAAGAAGTAAAATAGTGTTCAAATCATTTGTAGATGTAGACATTTTCGCAACAATAAAATTAATGACAAGGTTTTGACAATTAATGTCAAATGGGGGGATTTGGGTACCAAAATTACATCTACTAAAATCGGGGGTAAACAAATAGAGAGAGTTTCTTGGGAGTAATAAATTGAATGCCAATTTCGCAAAATGGGTGATTATTATTTACTAAAAGTTGTTGAATCTCTGTGGGAAGGCAAGGCTTTGGGTGCAATAGTCATTTCTCAATCAACTATCACGAATCAAGTGAGTTCTTTCGAACCTCAACAAGCACAACACAAATTAATAGCCCATTACCATAATCAATCTACTTTTTCAAGCTAGATTTGTAAGATTGCATTCAGACCAACTTTCTCAAGCTAAATCCGTAACAACACAATCAGTACAGTCATCAACTAATAGTTTAACTCTAAGACTCCGTTCTCAAGAAAGTGTAAAGCACTAAACTAGAATTGCATTTGCAACTACAATTCCTCAATGAAAACACAAACTATTAATTGAACCCACTTCGAATCAATAATAAAATCAGTAAATATCAACACCCATAAGCTAATTTAAGCATTCAACTACATAATCACACCCCAAGAATGGGAGTTTTAGCCAAACATAATAAAGAACAAGAAATCGGTACAAACGAAGTTTTCCATCAGGTTGGGCAACAATCCACAAGTCTCCAAATGCTCCAAATTCAGCTAAAAATCAAACAAACCCTTAATCTCTACTCAAAAGTTTAAAAGCGATGTCTTAGAATGTGCACGATCAAAAAACCAGAACTAGACAATGTGGGAACTCTCTTTCTTCTTTTGAAAATTACATTTATACGTTCCCAGAATTTCAGAATCAGAGTCACTCGGCGAAATAAGTCGGGCTCGCCGTCACGATCGGTTATACGCCAAGTGCTCTATTTCTCGCCCTTTTTGGCTTGTATTTTCACCAATTGCTCTGTAACTTTTGTTGAAGTAGGTCGGGCTCACCGACCTAGTCGGCGACGCACCGAGTGCTCCTCTTCTCACCATCTTGACATGGCTTTGCACCACCTCTGTCTGTCATATTTGGTGAGCTAAATTGGCATCACCGAACACTTCGGTGAATCGCTAAATTACTTATCTGATCTCCAAGTTTGTTTTGTGCATGGGCTAGCCTGCTGGAACTTTAGGCGAGCTCAAGGTCCACTTGGCGAGTCACCGAGTGGCTTTGGCGAGTCGCCGAGTGGCTTTGGGGAGTACCATCTTTGCTTTCCTTAAACTTTTTCAGCTTTTTTGCTCCATTTTGCCTCGTAATGTCCTTTCCTTTCTCTTTTACCTTCATTGCTGCAAACTAACATTTTAACATCAGTTATTAGCATAAAATAGGAATTGAGGATACTAAATCTTTGAATATTAAGCCCTAAATGAGTCAAAATCTCTGAGTCATCAGTGACCAATTGGGTCCTACAATTTATGGAAGCATAACATGCAGGAAGCTAATCCATCCCAAAAATATCATCAAAATCTAACATATCAAGCTGTACAAGATCAAAATGAGTGACTCAATGAGAAACGGAAATAGGACAATTTTTATAGACTCTCTTAGCCACAGTAGAATGACCAACGGGAGTAGAGACATGAAAGGGGTTAGAAAAGATTTCGGGACCAACATCAAATCTCATAGCCACATAAGGAGTAACAAAAGAGAAGGTAGCACCCTTATCAAGTAAATCATAAACATCAAGATAGATGACTTTCAACATACCGATCACCACATCCGGGGAACCCTTACGATCTTGTCGAGTCATAAGAGCGTAGAATTTATTCTTCTTTGGAGAACCCAACCCGGAACCATTAGGCTGAGCTTTCCTACCATCCTTTCCCTTGTTAACTTTCAACGGACAATCCTTCACCTTGTGACCACCCTTACCACAATCAAAGCAACCTTTTGTACTGGCTAGGCCATTGCAATCATGTTTCTTACCACACCTAGGGCAACTGGGGATAGAAGACATATTACCACCATTCCCTCATTGAGGCTTAGGGTTAGACACCCTATCTTTTTTGAACTTAGGAGTCAGTGCATTAGACGAACCTTGCCCGAAAACTTTTGCCAAAATTGAGGACGCCCATGTCCACCAAACCTAAAATGTTACAAGTCACCATCACCGGTCCTTGCCCTTTTGGATGCCTTTTCCATTCCTTAAAAAATTTCCTCATCAATTTGTTGGGCATGTATCATCAAATGGGAAATATCCATATCTTTGAACAACATAGCGGTACTATATTCTTTGACCACCAATTCATACACACCCGACACAAACTTACTCATCCTTGCCCTAGAGTCAACAACCATAGTTGGAGCATACTTAGCCAATTGAATAAAATTCAAAGCATAGTCCTCACACTCATATTTATCTTTCAGAGTTTAATGAACCCAAGCACTTATCTTCTCTCATTTCAAGAGGAAAGAAACAATCAATAAAAACTCCTTTCAATTTCTCCCAATCAAGAGGACCTGCATTAATAGCCCTCTCACTCTTCCATCGTTCAAACCACACTTGAGCAACAGCCTTAAGTGTATAAGGAGCCAACTCGCCTTTCAACCGTAGTCAATCCCATAATACATACTATCTTATAAAACTTATCAATGAACTCTTGAGGATCCTCATCAACCTTAGTCCTATGAAATTAAGGAGGACTCATTCGAGTGGAGTCCCTTATCCTTGTCGCCGCCATACCCACATTTGGGTTCATGGGAGCATCAGCCTCTCTGTTTGCTTAAGCCGTCATAGCTTGAGCCAAGACTTGGAAAATAGCTCAAAATTCAGCATGAGTCACTTGCTCAGCCAAAGGATGAACCGGAATATGAGGAACCTCAGGCTTCATATTGTTGTTACCCGCCTTCTTCTCATGTAAGCTTTTCGAGGGGCCATATCCTGAAAAGGATTGAACATTATTTAGGAGAAGGATCGTTAGAGAGATAGAATCTATGGCACCACTTTAGAGTAATGAAAGAAGTGAAGTTTCCTAAATTCTTTGTAGCCTCTTATTCATAAATATGGCGCACTTCACATTCATGAACAAGATTCTACTCAACGTGGCTTATCAAACTTTTGGACCTTTTTCTGAAACCGTTTTATCTAATACCAAGTTTGTCATGATCCAAAGTAAACCCTAGACGTGACATGACGTATAAAATCCTGAGAGGCCCTACACAAGCCACATCACATACATATATAAAAACATTATACAGAAAGCATGAAAATCTCATTAGAAGTAAAGAGTTTGACATATAAGTGGAAGCACATCAAAGTCTTAACAAGCCATCTATTACATCAAAAAATGGTCAGGACATAACCAGTACACCACATACAAATTTTGGAAAACTAAAGCATAAGAAAAACAAAAAAGGAAACATCGTCCTCGAAGTATGAAGACTCACCAAGCCTTCAACTCTTTATGGTGATCTACTAGCCACGAGCGGAAGGAGAAGAATCGGCAAGCCCTACATTAGTGAAACAATTTAGGCACAAGTATGCATTAGTACATGGAATATACTAAGTATAAACGGAATGCAATAAAATATGCGATATGATGAAAAGGATACATAATCAAAAACATATTATGCATGACTAAGATAAACACAGTAAAATTATTTAAGAAGAATTATAAATCATTAACATGTACAATGCATCATAAAATCTTAAGGAAAGCTTCATAAAATGTTTGTGAGTAACTTAATTCATTTTTTGGTATATTAACTTTAACCGATAATGGACAATGCAAGTTATAACATGGAATCCGATGTAACTCCCACATCGAGAAGGAAGAATCTACTTGCCAAGGTAGAACTCTGTAGCATAACATGTGTTATATGTGGATCCACTAGCTAGGTAAAATAAGGCAAACCTACAGGGGCATGTAGTTAGGAACTAGAGGTTGCTACTAGAGACTATCCTATTTGAGCCTCCACCTCAAAGTTCTCTCGGTGCTAAGTTAAATCCCAATGGAATATTTATTTGCATAAAGTCATCATCATACATGAAAAGGTATTATTAAATTACCAATCCAAGCTAGAACGTTAAAGAATAGCTCATTAAATCTTGATTCAAGTCTAAGTAGAAAACCTTTCCCCAAGCCATGATCCCTTAATGTGAGAAAATCTTTCTCAATTCATTGATGCTTAACTTAAATCAACCTATCATAAAACCTTTCTTTTCATAAATCATGTATAATATCAGAAAATATATTCATAGATTCAAGCTTCTTCATAAATGCATGTAAATTAGGGTTCATAGTAAAAAATCATGATCAACCCATCGGTTCATATAATTTCAATTTAAATATATGTAATTGAGTCAAAAGAATCATAGTAAGATCAAATTCAAGCAATTGAATCAACATAAATAGAACCCATGAGAATTCAATGAAAACCTAACAAAGATTGAATTGAATTGGAGAATTGAATAAATGTTTGGGGACTCAATGGGTGAAGGGAACCCATTGATGAACTTTCTACATACCTTGATTGAAGTCCTAAGAAATGATGAAGAAAGGAGACTTGAACTTGGAGAACCCTAGCTTCTTCTTCCTTGATCTAGAGAGAGAATTTTAGAGAAACTCTTGGAGAGAATTTAGGAAACTGATTGAATGATGGAGTTGGAGAATTTTATAAGGGTGAAGGGTAGTTATAGGACTTAAATTAGGGTCAAATTAGATGCATATGAAAAGACCCAAATAGCCTTTAAAAATAAATTCCAGCCAGACCTACGGTCCATAGGAATTTCTACAGTACGTCCTGGTTAATTGTAGAACCAACTTCAAAAACCAAAATATTCAATAATTTCCCACGAGACCATTCTACGATCCATCAACATTCTTACGGTCCGTAGACCTATCCGTAGAACTCAACCTCCAATCCAAAATTTCACTAAGTGTGGAACCTTTCTACGGAACCTTCATATGCTCTTTAGAACCAACTACGACTCATCAAAACCATTCATAGACCCGAGGTCCTAAATAAAATCTCAGAATCAATCCTACAATTCAGTCCTATGACCCGTCACACATTTTACAGTTCATCCTATCAAGTCGTAGATCCAATCTTCAAAAACTAAATTTTCCAAAACTCAACTCCAATTCTACGACTCCCTTCCTACGCCTCATATGACTTCTTATGGTCTGTAGGTTGGATTCGTAGAAACTTGCTTCAGTCAATTTTCTACATTTTTCTTTCCTTTTCGGCTTTCCAACTTCCGAGGTGTTACAGTGTGTGGCGGGTTAGGTTGATCTTCCTTATCCTTATTTCTTCATTCCTGTTTGAGCCTTGGACTAGTTTAGAATGGTGAAAGCCATAGTTTAGGTTGGAGATTATTTTCTTATGCCTTAGTTTAGAGCTTTTAATCTCTTTAGGGTTGTTGTTAGATACCTTGCTAGTAGTCGGTGTGATTAGTACTGTAGAAAGATTGTTGGTTGAGCCTTAGCTCTTTGATGTTTCTGTTGAGTGTTTCTCTAGTTTGGTTCCATTCTCTAGTTCAGGGATGTAGTGTGGCTTGTGAAGTTTCTCTTTGTGTAGACTTGTACTTGTGTGAAGTTCCTATCTCTTGGTTAGACTTTGGATCATTCGATGCTTACTATAGCTGTAGGATGGAGTTATTTGTGCTTGTACCCTTCTTGGTTGTACTATCAGGTGGATGAGGTGATCCTTGGGTTTCTCCCTCAACTTGTTGATTCTTTTTAATCCCTTTTTCTTCTTTTTAGAGCTATTGCTTCTTTTGTTATTATTGTTGAGATTGGTTGGAGTATTTTGGTCTCGAGGTCGTGGTCGAGGACCAACAGGATTCTAGGTTGGTTCTTGTACTCTAGAAGTGAGATGGTTGCTATTTATACTATTTGTGATTGGGAACGTATTGCTTGGATGTTGGTAATGGATTGCATTGCATTGGCTTTCTCATGCTCACGTGATTTGGAGTACGACCCGGTGCATGCATTGGTTCTCAGCATACTTTTGAGAAAGTAGGGTTTTTGCCCGATTACTTTTTAAAACTGATATTTTATGGGGGGTCATATTACCTTTACTATTTTACAAATGGATTACAAATTTAGAGGCATCTGGGAATTTTTTACTTGATCTGTCAAAGAGTAGCCGACCATTTCTATGTTATTGTATTGTTATTGCACTCATGTTTTGGATAGTTTCTCAAATATTGGTTGATACAAGGTCTTGGTTTAGTTTTCTGTATTGATTTGGTTCTCCCTTTTTTTTTTTGTTTCTTATCATTATTATTTATCTTACGCAATTCTTTTCTTCCGGCAATAGCCCTTTGCTTCTCGTTCCGCGCTATGGGTTCAGATTACCTACTGGTGGAACGTGGTAGGTTCAATCATGAACTTAGAAATTGGGTCGTGACATTATGTCTTGAAAAATAATTTGGAGAATAGTATTTAATGCTAAGGGTAACACATGAAAAAAAATTATTGTCTTTTCTTGATATGCCAAACAAGTAAAAACAAAAATCTATTTAAAGGTAGGTGATAAGTAAAAGTGAACGGAGGGAGTATTATATATTTTCAATAATAGTGCAAGATATTTTTGATATCATATAGTTGCGGGTCCTATGTAAATTGCACCGCAACCATTAGGAATAGGTATGACCACTTGAATAACATTTAAAGTTGTAGTTGAAAAATAAAAAAGATTATGAATGTTCAACCATATGTACCATTAATTTGAAAGATTATGAAAATGATTCTATGAGTACAAGCTAGAGTTTGGTCATGATTCCCAAATATTATAAAATAATTAGATTCGGGTGAAATTTGGATTGAAGTTCCAACTTATTTTTGACCTTGACTTGATTTTGAAAACATATTTCACTTTTAGGAAAAACATGAAAAATGATTTGCACTCATAAGTTTCAAAAACTATCATTAAAACTCATATGTTTGGCAAAAAATTATCATTTCCATATGGACTAGATAATACATTATCCAAAAATCATAATATGATATTTTTATAAAAACAACTAAGAACATAATTATCATCTACAACAATTCTTCAAATAATAATTATTTACAAAGATTCATTGGTGCAAAAAGTAAATAATAGGAAATGTAGAGACTAGCTATTTTAAAATTTAATTTCTCAAACTTTTCGAAAAATCTCTTCACGACGAACATACATTTCCATATCAGAAGTGTGTTTAATGAGGTAAAAGGATAGATAGAAGTAGTAAGATTTAAAAATGGATTGACTTTTTTTTTAGAAATTACAAGTGTGAAGTAGGTTATAAAATTTCAAAAGAACATACTGACTATTTTTAGCCCCAAAACCTTTTTTTTTTGTAGATTTTGAAAGAGAGAAAAAATCAAACCTAGAAAAATACTATGGCCAACCAAATTTTGCCAAATTCCCCCCAAAATGTCATTGCACTATCTATAGCCAAATGATACTAGGCTGAAGATTTGAAGAAGAAAAAGAAGAAGAAGTACTGAAAATTAATACGCATCCAAAGCATAACATTTTAAAAAAATTAATCTTGGATTTTTATCTATAATTTTCCTTGAAAAACTAACCAAACACCAATTTGATTCGAGTTGAAGCGGTTAAAAAAATTATATTGGAATTATTTCTAGGAAAACCCCTTGACGATCAAACTCTATTTTTTCATGTGCTTCTTTCGGCCAGACATGAACATTCCATCCACCGAATAGCCTTTTCTAGAGGTTGTTGAGGCACAAATAACACCTTTGATAACATTTCCAACAACATTACAACAAAAAATTATGTTGCAACCCCTTAAACGCAATTAACTCACGATTACAAAATGTTCCTTGCCTAGAGGCGGATCCAAAAAGTCATTGCAATATCTATATCCAAATGATACTATCTATATCCAAATGATACTATGTTCAAGATTTGAATAAAAAGAAGTGCTTAAAATTAATACGCATCCAAAGCACAACTTTAAAAAATTAATCTTGGATCTTTTTGCTGTAATTTTTAAAAAAAAAACTCAAACAAACACCAATTTGATCCAAGTTGAAGCGGTAAATAAAAATTAAATTTGAATTATTTCTAGGAAAAAAACCCTTGATGATCGAACTCTATTTTTTCATGTGCTTCTTCCGGCCATACATGACCATTCCATCCCGCGGATAGCCTTTTGTAGAGGTTGTTAAGCCACAAATAACATCTCAGATACCATTACAAATAACTAATTAATTGAAACCCCTTAAACTCAATTAATTCTCGATTACAACAATTTCCATGCCGAGAGGCAGATCCAAAATTCGAAGACAACGAAGTCATCCCTACAAGAAAAAATTAACATTAGTTAAAGCGGTTGTTTGTAAATTTTACTAATCACCTATAAAATTGATTTCCTAATGTATATATATGAACTATATTGAAAAGTTTAACAATGTTGGCTCTATGGGATGGGGGTTTGGGCAAAAAGTTTCATAAATTAGGTTTCAAGTTCGACGCTTGTCAACGTGCTTTTGTCTCTTTTACTTGAAGTTGTTCTAATTTTATTTGGGCCTGCCACTTTTGGGCTGGTCAGATATTTGTTTTGAATATTTTTTTAGCATTTTTCATATATAAAATAGACCCAATCAAGTCAAAATTTAATTTTTTTTTAAAAAGTTCAACACCTGTCACCTACATATTCTATGTGTTTTTTTAGTTTTTATTTAAAAGTTAAAATGATGTCTATTCAAGACTCGAGTTGAGGTCGCCAGTGACAAAGGTACAGAGTAACTAGTTGGCCCAATCCAACAAGTATAGTTAAGGGAGACTTTTCAACTATATATATACCAAACCTTTTTCAAAGCTAACGTGTTCCATGCATCCCCAACCCACCACGTTGGTCTGCCTATGTTCTTGCCTATAGATCAATTTCTTATTAGCATCGTCAACCTATAATAGTTTGTGGAGAGGATAAAGTAGAGTAGATGATTATGAAAGAAAACCTTCAATATGACATAATTGGACATTTTTCTAATGGTTGGCCAGCTATTAACAACTTGTGAGGATTGATCAAAAAATAAAGTGAGCTGGAGAATACAATGTAGAATTTTTCTCAATATGTATGTATAATGCAAAATTTACCTGGACAACAACTAATCTCTATGAGGAATGATAAAAATGTAGATATAATAATGTCTTTAACTCCAGTGTACTCAACTAACAACTTTGACACTATAAAAGGACAAAATTGTGGTATGAGTGTGTAGAGAAGGAGATGTAATGCAAGATGAGGAGTAGGTTACATCCCCTCCAGACTTTATTTTTGTACCACTAGCCGCAGGACATGTTATGATTCAATTGAGTTCTCCAAATAGTATTATTGTGAATAGTGATCTTCTTAATGAACTTGGAACTAACAAAATTGGAAAGTTGAACTCTCTTACTCAGATTAGCACTAGTAAGAAATTACAAGTTATCGGATATAGTTATTTTTCTCCACATATTCCATAAAATGTGGATTCTTTTGAAGAATGCGAAGAGGATGAAACGTTCAATAATTATTTTTCTAATGCCACCAGGGACGAAAATATCTCTCCTTAACTACAAAGATGTGGAAATTACAAAAATAAACAAAAAAACTAATGGTGCACATCATAGTTGGGATGATAAAATTTTTGAGGAGTTTTTCCCAAGATAACCGACAACCATCACTATGAGAAACGTGATGATACAGCGTCTCACCCACGCTGCCAAAATTATCCTACAACTTGCCGGGATATAGAACATCTCAACTAACTGGATCCACTAAAGCTCTACTCGAAAGCAATAAGGAGTCGTCGGAAAAGTACGATCATTTACCCATGTTGGCTACATGGTTTATGAGGAATGTGAGTTGTCTGAACTCATCCCCCATATCAGTGCTCAATACTTCTCCCAATAAATATATAATCATGCTCAAATGTATAAAAAAAACTCTTTCTCAATTTGAGGTAATTGCTCAAAATATCCTTTTAAAAGAGGTACTGCTCTAAAATATTTCTGAACTCATTAACTCGCTTAGAAATCAAATTTTTTTCATTTCTCAATGTAAAAATTGATACATTTGGGAATACTTAATTCCCTTATACTCTTACACAAATCATTCTTTAAACTCTACCTAAAACTCATCTTTACTTTCTCAAAAATTAATTTAAGACAAAAAAAATTGGTTAAAAGGATCCTCAATGCTAACTCAGTAATAACTCAATAATAGGGTTCATGTTGGAAAATAGACATGAACATTCAACTCAAGAATCTCAATGCAAGATATAGCAACTCAAAAATCAAGAATATAATTGAGATCTTAACAACAAAACTCATCTCAAGAATTATTAAAACTATGGATGTAACCCTAGATTATTCTTTACTGATAAAAAATAGATGTAGGGCGTGAGGAACAACTCAGTCCATACCTATGAGTAGCCTTATATACCTTGAAGAATAAAATTCTTGGAAAACCTAGAAGAACACTTGAAAATCGTAGCTTTCTCCTCTTGGATCCTTGCTCTAAGACTTTGAAGCATTAATGAACGTAAAAGAACTGATTAACACTTTCTAAACCGTTAAACTGATTAAAACCTTCTACGGGTACATCTATGGTTTGTGGTTTGACCTACAAACCGTAGATCCTATCTTTGGAATTTATATTGATTATTAAGGCTCAAAATTTCATTCCACGGGTCCAAACTATTACCCGCAGAAGTTTCTACGGACCGTAGATCAAATCCGTATAATTTATCCAATTTTCAAGCACAAAAGTCCATTCTACGGGTCCAAACTATGGCCCGTAGAAGTTCCTATGGCCCGTAAAAGTTCCTACGGCCCGTAGAATGTATCCATAAGAATTGGACCCCAATATCTGAATTCGCTGGAGTTTTTGATGAGTTGACAGTATGGGTCATCGAAATTTCGACGGCCCGTAGAAACAAGTAATAGTAATTGACTTCGGGAAACTCTAATATGAAAGTCTCAGGTCAAATGGCCATAACCTTATACGCCAAACTAGAAATGAGGCAAACTTGGTAGTGTTGGAAAGAGGACTCATAGAGCTTCAATTTGGTAGGTCATGGGCCACCTAATTCATTATGTGCTGAGAGATATGATCATTTGAAGTTGACCTAAGTAGAATTTTATGTCAAAATCTAATTGGTAGGAAATATTTCAACTAAACTTTGTGCTAGGGAATTCTTGTGACCTTAATTGATATTCAAATCCATTTCCGTACTAAATAATCGAACTTAAAACCTAAGAACAATTTAAGAATCACCCGATAGGACCTTACACATAAATGAAGAATGGTTCGGGCATTAGCATAGAAATTTTTGGGGTGTTACAATATCTCTCCCTAGGAATAATTCATCCTGGAATGATGGTAGAACTGAGCATGGAAAGGGTAGTGAAATAACATCCCAATTTAATGCAAAATACACATAAAACTGTTGAACTCAAAATAATGAATGAGGGACAAAATTGAATGAGTAATCTGGGAAGAGTTAATACCTTCGACTGGAACTAAATTGGAGGAAAAGAGATGAGGGTATCTCTTCTTCATATATTCCTCGGCCTCCCATATAGCTTCCTCTACAAACTGATTTCTATACAAGACTTTGAGTGATGCATTTTCTTTGGTTCTCAACTTACGAACCGGACGATCAAGGATTTGAACGGTAATATCCTCATAATATAGGTTATCCTTGATACCAATATTCTTTGTAGGCATAATAAGTGAAGGATCACCCAAACACTTCTTTAGCATAGAGATGTGTAATACTGGATAGATTGCTGCTAACCCCGACGGTAGCTCTAGCTCATCGGCTACATTACTAATCGTATTTGATTTCCTGTAAGGACCAATTTATCGAGGACTGAGTATCTCACAGATGTATAAACTCGCATAATCTTCTACTGAATTGGTAGTCTTTACTGATAAGAAATGGGCTGATTTAGTCATCCGATGTACAATCACCTAAGTCGAATCATGTTGCCTGCGAGATCGCAAAAAGCCAGTAATGAAGTCCATATTAATCATCTCCCACTTCTATTCCGGAAGACCTATGTTTTGAGCCACACCACATGTTATTGGGTGTTCTGTTTTACCTTCATTTGCTTGCAATTTGGGCACTTAGCAACAAAATATACAGTATACCTCTTCATACTATTCCACCAATAAACTTCTCTCAAGTCATGGTACATCTTTATGGAATGCACATGGATCGAATATCTAGAACTATGAGCTTCTGCCATGATCCTCTCTTGGAGCTCATCCACCTTTGGAACACACAATCTATCTTGATATCTCAACACATCATCTCCCCCTTATTCAAAATCCATCACCTTATGCATATGAACATTTGCCTTTAGTTCAAGTAAGATGAGGTCTTTGTCTTCCTTCTCCTTCACTTCTGCAACTAATGATGATTCAAACTCATTCATCACAACAACTCAACATTAACTGGAATCTAACAAACGGACTCCTAAGCTTCACTGCATCAAAAATGATCTTTAGCGGCTATTAATAACGGCAATAGTTTGATTGCCGCTGAATAATTTGTTTTTTTAGGCAATTATTAGTGATAAACACTCTTTGTAAAAGTTCCTAAAGCCTATAGAGACATTGAATCTAATGACAATTAGGTAATGCTGGTAACGACTTTAGCACTCTTTGTTAACGTGCAAGTATATGTGTTTGTTTCTTGTTCTTTAATTTTCTTTCTTTGTATGAACCTTTAAAAATAACTCCCGTGAACTTTCATGACATTAAGGGCGTCAAACATCTACGTTGAAAGCCTAGTTTGCCCCTTTCACGAAACATGAAAATGAATGAAGAACACAACAAGAATGAAGGTTGCAAGATATATATTCCAGGTGCACAAATATTTTATGGCCATTTAAAGCTCATAAAGTTAAAATCATGGCTTCGCCTTTTGATCGTGATTCGGGACAAAAGGTTGAACAAGATTGCGCTGAACTTCATGCATTTTCCCTGTGCTACACACAAACACACAATGTTAATGCATCTTCCCTCTTTGTTAGAAAATTAATGAATTCATTCAACTAACATCAGCTCACAAAGAAAGCCTTTATATATGCTAGGTGGACGAAGATCTTAGGATCAAACGCACCTAAAAACGTTTGTAGACAAACACTTAGTTTAGTCAACATTTAGGTGTGTTTCGCTAACCATTGGATGACGGTTCAGGTATGAAATTCAAAAGACTGGATAATGTAAATGTATTTTTTACTATTAATAATTGGTGTAAATAACCCGATTTGGCGGCAATGGTGTCTTACATGAGCCTCAGAGTTGAAAAGCGCCATAAATTGTGTGAGTTTTTTTGTGTTACTGCACAAATTCATGTTGCATTGATTCAAAATCTTTATTTTTATTGTTCACGGTCTCTAACTTGGAAAAATTTTAACCTCTACGATAAATATTTGTACGTTGTTAATTGAATATTCAATAACTGCACGAAGCACGAGTAACTTACCTAATTTATAAAATATTTAGTACTAGAGGAATCAAATGACATTGGAACTAGAATCATGGAAGCAATCAATGAATTTACAGAAGAAGCCCTTTTAAATAATTGATACAACATAATCATAACATACTTTTTTGGCCAAAATTCTTTTCAATTAAAATAGCCGCATGTGTATGTAATGTATTCCATATTATATAAATAGCATATAATCATATAACTATGTATCAGAGTTATACATCCATATACGTGGTTATACAATATTAATACATTGTAGTAGTTCATCTTCGTCACGAGCTGGATTTTTTTTTCCAGTTTTGATTAATACAAATCTTCTATATACCTTCATGAATTTTAGATATGAGCTCTTCTTGATGTTTTAATTACATATTATCCACTCGAAATGATTCACATTTATGGCAGGTCGAATTTTAAATTTAAGCTTCGAAGCTCTTGAATGGCGAATTTTAATGGACATTCAACTCAAATCTCTTCTAAACAATCCTAAATTTCACATTAACTCCTCTCTATGTTTTGATTATATATTATCCACTCGAAATTAATGATCCAAATTTGCGGCAAATCAAATTTTAAATTTGAGATTTGAAGCTCTTTAATGGCGGATTTTAATGGACATCCAACTCAAATCTCATCTAAACTTGTCCTGAGATTTTCGATCTGAGCTACTCTCAATATTTTCAATTCTTTTGATATATTAGTTAGTCGAAAAAATTTACGACATTTGCGGCAAGTCAAATTTTTACATTTCAGCTTTCCAGTATTTCCAACTAAAGCCACAACAAGGTCAAGATTTAAGTATAGACACATACATGATTAGTTAATGACCAAATAGATAATTAGCTGAAACTTGGGCTATTATTTTTTGTTAGAAACAAAAACATAATTAATTTCATTTTTCCTAGTTAAAAAAGAAGAAAAACAACTAGAATTCAGGGCCCAAAATATTATTGTCCCTCATTTGTGGAAAAATAGTTACCTCCACAGCAGAAATCCAAAATGTATTTTGAAAAAGATCAAGTTTTCAAAGGCAAAATCATTGTCCATTCAATCCGTACTCTACCATCAGAACTCGTCACTGAAATTCTGTTAAGGCTTCCAGTGAAATCCCTTTGGAAATTCAGATTTGTATCAAAATCTTGGCTTTCTTTAATATCGATCCCTGAATTTATCAAGAATCATCTTAAGAAATATTAAATCTTATTTGATAACAAAGATTACACACAGAATAGCCTTGTGTTGACCTATAGGCACCTTCCTATTAAGGGATATCAATACTTTCATAAGATCTACTCCGTTATTTTGTTACTTAATGACTCTGTGATTGAGTATTGTAACTTGGATTATCCAATGAATGATGCGGGAAAACATGTTTGGGTTGTGGGTTCAATAAATGGATTGTTTTGTCTTGTGATTGCGGAAGCTGAAATGTTTATGTGGAATCCGTCAATTAGGAAGTTCAAACAGTTTCCTAATTATACACTTCATACTAGCCACATATATTGTTTTGTATATGAAAAATTTCACGATGATTATAAGGTAGTGTTCTTTAACAAATCTGAGAGTGCACTTCAAGGTGAGGTCTGCTTATATAGTCTAAAACCTGATTCTTGGAAATGTGCTGATCATTGCCCGAGTAAGGGGATATTAAATGTTTTTGGTATGTTTTTGAATGGGAAAATTTATTGGCCTGCTACTGTTGCTGGACTAGATACATCGGTTGATTGGTATATCGTTTCTTTTGATTTGTCTGATGAAAAGTGGGGAAGGCTGGAGAAGCCGTACTCTCAAGAAGGAGGTAGTCTTCCGTCTGTGGGAGTGTTGTTGTATTGGAAAATGATCTTTTTGTGTTTTCTTTTAGGGAAAGTCATGCAGATGTGTGGGTTATGAAAGGGTTTGGGTCGTTGACAAAACTGTATACCATCAAATATCCTGCTGATTTTGACAAACGTTTATTTACTTCAGTTATTCCTCCTATTATTTCTCCGACACTATGTATGTCAAACAAAGGTGAAATATTGATCCTATCTAAATCAACTTACCTAATATACAATCCAGAGGATGAATCTGTCAGATATACAAAGGTTGCTAAGTTTCATCGCAGTATTGCATCAAACATGTACATTGAAAGCCTAGTTTGTCCCGTTTTACCAAACGAACCAAGCATGAGTGAAGCCTGCAGAAGCTCAGAGGGATGACAGTGTTGTTGGTAATGACTTGTAAGAATCCCGCCTTATATAATTTTCTGTTTCTTTATTATTTATTACTATAAAAAAAGACTTTGAATATGCTACGCGCACCTTTACATCTCATCTACTTGGTGATCTTGTCTGTCTTTTTCCTTTTTGCATATTTCTATGAGACAACTATTTGGTTGTAATGTTTGGTGTCTTCTACTCTAAAAAGTAAATGCCATAGAAATTTTGGCTCTTTTTGAGCGTTGTTTTAAGGGGATGTTGTGCCTCTAGACAGAATTAGAATATAGAGCGAGAGTGACATGGAAATCATGACGTGTAATAAACACGCCAACAACACTAAGAATGTCCTTTGGTAGGATTTTATTGTTTGATACAAGGCCTTCATTAATAATCCTATTTAAATTAAAACTTAATTAATAAGGAAACATGAATAATGTTAATAGAGTAAGGTCTAATAAAAAGATTATGGTGAAAACCAATAACAGCCTCACATCAGTAGTGGTCACTTGGGAGTGTGCGTGAACTGGTCTTTGACAGCATCAGACTATCCGCTTATTAATATAAACCCAAACCAATGCACTATTTATGTCAAGGGCTGAAGATTTGGCTTGTCCCAACTATCTTATTGCTCTCACATCAAGCTCACGCTATTGAGCTCAGGGTTATACAGTATGCATTGAGTTCTTATTAAATGTTTGTATTCGTCTTCTACCACAGGTGAGGGATAAGACACACTAAATCCTACATCGTATGTTTTAGCATATGCAATTTTGACTTGCTAGGCATATCATCACACATGCTAAAACATTCAATGTAGAATTTAGTGTGTCTTGTCTCACACCGGGGGCAGAAGACGAATACAAACATTTAATAAGAACTCAACAGACACTGTATATGGTTGAGCTCAGTAGCGTGATCTTGTAACTCAAGTGGGAGCAATAAGATGATTGGGACAAATCAAAGCTTCAAGCCTTACGTAAATAGATGGTTCATTTGGGATTATGCAGTAGAGGTATAGTATAAAGTATTGTTATTCCAACACTAATAATACTTTGACATAGCAGTTGAGTAGATGGGGTAACTCGCCCATCATTGGCTGGCTTAACAGACCAGCTCTCTCGCATAATCACAAATCATCGCTAGATATGTCAAGCTGTTATTAGTCTGGACCATCACCTTTTTATTTGTCAATTGTTCAGTCTAATCGTTTATTTGATATTATTTTGTATCAGCACCCATGTTCATACTTGGATCCGTACCCCCGAATCTTAAAATTTAGATCAGGAAGGATCCGACTTCTAGATTTTCATCCTTATCGAACATTTGCACCCCAGTGCGAGCAACTTGGGTACTATTTGGATTTGCTGGTTTTCCTTGTTGCTCACATATAAATTGCTTTTACTAGTCATCATGTGAAATATCACTCAGGTGCTTTGTTAACTTTTATGTACTTTTGATATTTCAGGAGGTGGAAAGCTGACGTTGAAGACCAATTATTCCATCCTCTGCCGACTGCACGAATCAAGACGATGCTTCCCTATTCTCTATGTTTTCTGCATGTAGTATTACCTATGTTGTCGCTGTTATAAAAGTTGAAAAAAACTTCTCCTTCCCTTGAATATCTGTTGTATGTAGTATCTTGAGATTGTTGTGACAAACGGTTGAAAATGCTTCTCCTTCCTTTGAATATTTGTTGTATGTTGTATCTTGAGATTATCGTGATAAATTTCAATATGACAATGTTATCCAGAAGTCATATAATACATGTTTAAACAATGTTTGATATGAGTAGTAGAAGGCGAATTACCTCTTGCAAACCAGAGATGAGTAATTCCCAGCTTATTACATCTCGGATGGACTTTGAAGCTCTTTTCTTGCTTAAGTCCATTAAGAAATATCGCTACAGTTTGGTTAATTTTTTGATATTTCTTAAAAAAATAGTATATAAGAGTCGTCACTTGTAGAAGTTAGAACGCGATAAGATGAGAAGTCATATTGGACTTTGGTGAAACTCTCTAAACATTATAACTAAAATTAGAGTTTTCAAAATTATTCCAATCATATTGGTACTATTCGGTTAATCTTTGAGCTTTATTTAAGAACGTAATGAAAGAGTCCTCACTAGTAGAAGTTAGAACGCGATAATTAAGATGAGTACTCACATTGGACCTTGGCGAGACTTTCTAGACATTTTTTGTGTTACATGTTAAAAATTATTATTATCTTGTTGTCGTCATGATTTGTTATTCAAAATAGATATCATGAGGCTCAACTTTCCATTTGCATTGGGTAGTATATTTCAGAATAAAATCAATTGCTTTGTCAATACAATAGATTGGGTTCGATTTTTAAATATATCGAATACACTTTCTTTATCATCCCACCAAAAGTGACAAAAGAATAAAGTGTTAACCCACACTTTAAATTGCAAATCGAAATACTTTCCCACTTCGGGGAAACGATATCCAGGATCGTCTTCTTTAGATGCACAATGAACTTTTAGCTGAGTAGAAGGTTCAAGAGTACAAAAAAGATTGTATATTAACACCTTGGGCTTCTCTCCATAGACCGGCCTACTTGGCGCCCTCACAATTCAGGACAGACATTTATCTTTTCCCACCTCCGATTGCGATTTGTTTCCTTCACATCCTCTGTTTACTCTGCTACTTTTCCGTTTTCTTCCTTTATTTACTGTGCCACTTGCTTGTTTGGTATAAGGATCGAAATACAAACTCTATCTTTTTCTAACCCTTTTCATTCCCTTTAATTTCTCATATACGTAGCTAAAAAAATTGTAATTAATTGTACAAATATCCAGAAACTGATGACAACAAAGTTTCATTGGTATACAAAATCAAAAAGGTAAGAAGATATTATCGCATAATCTTTAATAATTAACCACAAATAATTGTACGTGGTGAATTGAATATACATAACCACGCAAAGCGCAGGTAACTTACCTAATTTATAAAATATCAAGAATCATCTTAGTGTATCTGCTGATAGAAAAGATTACACACACCATAGCTTTGTGTTTTCCCAACTCAGGTGTCTACCTACTAATGGATATCGATTCGTGTTCATAAACTGTTATGTTACTTCCTTACTCAATAACTCTGTTGTGACTGAGGAATATAACTTGGATTATAACCCCTGGGAAAATGTTTTTGTTGTGGATTCAGTCAATGGATTGATTTGTTTTTCCCTTGGGTCCACTGACATGTTTATATGGAATCCATCAATTAGGAAGTTAAAGAAATTTCTTAATTCTAGACTAACATCAATGAGGCCTGAGTATCGGCACATTGATGTTTTTGGATATAATGAATTTCAGGATGATTATAACGTAGTCTGTATTTTCAAAACTATAAATTCAAATCAAGTTGACGCCAACTTATATAGTTTAAACATGGATTCTTGGAAAAGCATTGATGGTTGCTCGAGTGAGGGGCTATCGAATGTTTCAGGTAAGTTTGTGAACGGGAAAATCTATTGGGCTGCTATTACTGTTTGTCTTAATGCATATGAGGGTGGGTACATCATTTCTTTGATTTGGCTAATGAGAAATGGGGAAAGGTGGAGAAGCCCTGCTATGCAGAAGGAGGTAGGATTCCATCGATGGGAGTGTTGGAAAGTGATCTTATTGCGTTTTCTGATTATCCGGGAAGTCATGCAGACATTTGGTTTATGAAAGAGTATGGGTCTTGGACAAAGATATATAACATGCAGACAATGTTAGTGCTTAATTTGTTCAGCTTGTAATGAGTTTTGACACATGCTACAATCTACCCTTGGAATCTTAATACCATTATATTGAGATGAGCACATATAGAAAAAGCATTTTCTTGCTAGGTATATCTCTCATATGCTAAAACATTTGATATAGAATTTAGTTTGTCTTGTCCCAGACCAGTGGCAGAAGATGAATACAAACATTTAATAAGAGCTCAACTGACATTGTATATCGCTGAGCTCATTAGCATGAGTTTGTAAACCAAGCGGAAGCAGTAAGATGATTAGGACAAGACAAATCTTCAGCCCTTGACACAAATAGTTCTGAAGATTTTTCTTTTCCCAATCATCTTATTGCTCCCACTTGGGTTAGCTCACGCTACTGAGCTCAGTGATATACACTGTATGTTGAGTTCTTATAAAATATCTGTATTTTTCATCTGCCACTGGTGTGGGACAAGACACACACTAAATTCTACATTGAATGTTTTAGCAAATGCAATGCACTAAATTCTACATTGAATGTGAGCAATAAGATGATTGGAACAAATCAAAGTTTCAAGCCTTGACATAAATAGAGGTTTTTTTTGTAAATAGTAGAGTTTCATTGATAACCAAAACAATGTACAAGTATAGTTCCAGCAGCCTAGACAAGCTGCTCCAACATACAACCAAGTTGTTTCACTAAGCTATTACAAAGAAAGCAAGAAACCTATGAATCTCATACGGGATAGTTTGGTAGCCTCTGCAAGCACTCCCTCCATGTTATATTGTTCCTTTCTCTTATGTGTATGTGCATCACAATGTCTTTAATGATAAATTCAGAGAAAAAAGGCTTTTGGTGGAATCGAATGCAATTTCTACCTTGCCACACCATATTCACAACCAAAGGAAACAGACAACTTGTTATCTAAGCCTGGCCTCCTCTTCTCTTTGTGATTTGGCTTATCCAATTCACTTTATTCTCCTAGTCTAGTATTTGTCTGCTATGCCCATCCATTGTAACAACCGCCTCCATATCATCCTGGTCAGATTACTCTCAAAAAACAAATGTGAGAATGTTTCTAAGTGTTGACCACAGAAGGCACTATCAGGGGAAACATTGATTCCAAACTTTTGCAATCTCTCAACTGTTGCCAGTCGTTTCTGTATAGCCAACCATAGGATAAACTTATATCTAGGATGTATCTTTGGATGCAAAGCAAGATGTTTCCTAGTCACTTTGGGACAGACAGGCATTATGAGCATATCCAAGTTGCTGATGTAGTGCTCCATGGCTTTGTAATCTAGTTTTCAGTTGATGTCTAGATGCCAATACCTTCCTTACCACCCAGGAAGCATTTTTAGGGATTTGGATTTGAGCAATATCACCTTGCTTTATATAATATCTATGCACCCATTGAACCCAAAGGCAGTCCTTCTTCATGTTGATATCCCACAGTAGCTTTAGGATAGAAGCTAAGTTCCGAATAGAGAGATTAATTATGTTTAGCCGACCTGCAGCCCCTGGCAGGCATACATTACTCCAAGAAACCAAAGCTTTCTTAGAGGCTGTCATTGCACTTGTCCATAAGAATGTTTTGCATAATTGCTCAAGTGATTTCATGACTTTCTTAAGGATGAGAAAAATCTAAGCCCAATAAGCTTGAACTCCAAATAGCACTGCTTTAATTAATTGCAGTCTTCCAGCATATGACAATAACTTGGCAGACCAGCAAGTAATTTTGGCTGTGATCTTCTCAATGAGTGTCAAATAAGCAGCAGCATTCAATTTTTTTCAGGATAGGGGTACACCAAGGTGCCTAAAAGGTAGAGTACCCACACTGAATCCTAAGGCTTCTACAATGTCTTGCTTTTGATAGTCATAATGTCATCGAACAAATCATCAGCAAAACAAATGTGAATGTTGTTCAATTTTTCACATCTAGGATGGTAGTTGAAATCTCGATTTAGTGCCAGTTGATTGAGTCTCTCCCTATGTACTCCATAGCCAAGACAAAGAGATAGGGGGACATGGGATCTCCTTGTGTGATTCCCCTTTGTGCTGGAAAGGGGGCAGTAAGCCCACCATTCAATAGCAAAGAATACGAGATTTTAGACACACAAGTCATAATCCATTGCACAAACTTCGCAGGGAATCCCAAGTCACTCAGCAGCTTCTCTAAAAATCCCCATTCCAAAGTGTAATAAGCCTTTCTCAGGTCCACTTTGAGCGCACATCTAGGGGATATCCACATCCTATTATAGCTCTTGAAAATTTCATGGTTGACCATGATGTTATCCACTATACTTCTTCCTTCAACAAATGTTGATTGAGCTATACTAACCAACCCTGTAATCACTAGTTTTATTCTCCTTGTAAGAACATTGGAAATGATTTTGTACAGAGTGGTGCAGCAAGTTATAAGCCTGTAATCTTTCACTTTTTTAGGTGCTGGAACATTTGAATCAATGTCACAGTTTTGACATTGATAGCAGGATTGCCAGTGTGAAAGAAGTATTTAACAGCTGAAATAACATCATTTTGGACCACACCTCAGTTCTTGGTGAAAAATTCAATTGGATACCCATCAACTCCTGGGGCTTTATCTTTGGGCATCTCTTTAATAGCCTCCAATATCTCATCTGTAGTGACCACTTTGATGAGGTCTCTCTGTTGTGAGATAGATAGGCATACCACCTCTAACCACCTCAGTATTTAAACATGTCAGTTCAGCTGCTGTAGTCTCCATTAGTCCCTTGTAGGCAAAAATAAACTCATTTTCTATAAGCTTAGGTTCTGTCAGCTTGCTTCCTGCTTCAGTAAATATGGAGGAGATTGTTATTATGGTTGGTCCTAATCTTCCACTAAGCATGAAAGGTTTTGGTATTTGAGTCCCCATGATATATCCATATTGACCTACCCTTTTGTTTGATTGCAAGCTCTTCAATTTTACTCCACTTCTCAATTCTATTATAATTTGCTTCTCCTTTTCTATGATACTTTGATCCAAATTGCTTGTTGGTAAGTTTGTTTGTAAGATATCTAATTGTTCCCTCAAACCATTAAACTTCTCTTTGTAAGAGGCCATATAGGCATTCATGCCCTTACTTTGCAATTCAAAATTCTTAAGTTTCCTCCAGATCTGCTTCATTGTGCACTCATTAGTACTACCACTAACGAGTAGTACTAGTTTGCAATTTAGAATAGAGGGTTCGTTTGGGATTATGTGATATTGGTATAGTATGAAGTATTATTATTCCAACACTACTAATACTTTGACATACCAGTATGAGTAGATGGGGTAACTCGCCCATCATGGGTTGGCTTAACAGAGCAGTTCTCTCGCTTTATCACAAATCATCGCTAGATATGTCAAGCTGTTATTAGTTTGGACCATCATCATTTTGTTTGTCAATTGTTCAGTTTAATCTGTTATTTTTTAAAATTTGTACCAACATCAATTTTTGGTTATTTTATTTTATATTGGCACCCATGTTAATACTTGGATCCGTACCCCTGAATCTTAAAATTTAGATCAGGAAGGATCCGACTTCTAGATCATAATCCTTATCGAACACTTGCAGCCCAGTGCGAGCAACTTGGGTACTATTTGGTTTTGCTGGTTTTGCTTGTTGCTCACATATAAAGTGTTTTTACTAGTTATCATGAGAAATTATCACTCAGGTGCTTTGTTAACTTTTATGTACTTTTAATACTTTAGGAGGTGGAAAGCTGATTTTGAAGAGCAATTATTCCATTCTCTGCCGACTGCACAAATCAAAATGATGCTTCCCTATTTTCATGTTTGCTGAATTTAGTATTACCTATGTTGTCGCTGTTATAAAATTTGAAAAATGCTTTTCCTTCCCTTGAATATCTATTATATGTAGTATCTTGAGAATGTTGTGAGAAACGGTTGAACAAGTTTCTCCTTCCTTTGAATATCTTGTGTATGCTGTATCTTGAGATTATCGTGGTAAATTTTGTTTATATATATGGCAATGTTAGTGCTTGATTAGTTCAGCTTGTAATGAATTTCCAGTGTACATGCTTAAAAGGGACAAGTTTTTTATGTCCTGTTTTTAAGGACAAATGGACAAGGATCCAATCTCTTATACCAATATGAATACTTAGCTCCATTACCAATCTGTACTATTCGTTCGGAAATCTAAAATTCCACCCATGATTGGGGTAACAAGAGCTACCTGATAGTAAACCAAACAAAAGAGTTCTGGGAATTGTTTGAGAGGTGGATAAGAATCATGCCAAAAGCTTATTTTCCTTTCGTCTCTCAATAGAAAATTATCTCAATGTGACCTGATTGTTTTCTGTACCAAGAATCCACAAGAGTTAGATGGTGACTTTGTTATCCACTGATTGAGAATCCCAAACTTGGTTTCTATGACTTTTCTCCCAA
This sequence comes from Solanum etuberosum, assembly GCA_029582245.1. Taxonomy (NCBI): domain Eukaryota; kingdom Viridiplantae; phylum Streptophyta; class Magnoliopsida; order Solanales; family Solanaceae; genus Solanum; species Solanum etuberosum. Next base: position 1,029 of record JAJONR010001877.1, on the reverse strand, counting down.
ACGCTCTTGTGAATCTCGATCTCCATAACCATTTACGAAGGAGACTGTCATTTTGAACTTTAAGTTTGTTACTCCAAAACCACCACCTTTTTTTTTATCCATAACTTGTATGACAGATCCCAATGGTTCGAGCTGTTTTTTCTCTTTTTACAATAACAAAAATTTTAGAAAACTAATGTATTTATTCAACTCACTTTGGAGATGAGCATATATGGAAAAATCATTTGCTTGCTAGACATATCATCGCATATGCTAAAACCTTAGTGCGTCTTGTCCCACACCATTAACAGAAGACCTATACATATATTTTATAAGAACTCATCAGACACTGTATATCGCTGAGCTCAGTAGCATGAGCTTGTAACCCAAGTGGGAGCAATAAGATGATCAGGACAAATCAAATCTTCAGCCTTTGACACAAATAGTGAGTTGGTTTGGGTTTATAAATAATAATAAGTGCTTCTTGGTAATAGTATGAAGTAATATTATTCCGACACTAATAAATAAATAATAATAGTACTTTGACATGGCAGTAAGTAGTGGGAGTTGATGGGGTAACTCCCCCCTCATTGGATGGCTTAACAGAGCAGCGCTCTCACTGTCTCACATTACATGATAGTTAGTCTGATGCTGTCAAAGACCAGTTCGTGCACACTCCCGACTCACCACTAGAAATGTCAGGATATTATAGGTTTGGACCATCATCTATTTATTTGACCAAAAATTAGACTTCGAAAGCCATTCCAATCATATAGGTTTCTCATGAACCGAAACAGTTTTGGATCAGAGTCGACTCCTACGTACTTGAAAGGAAGTTCTCCAAAGTAAGTTCAATATTTCCTTAAGTTAGCCTTTAATCCAGAAGACATATAGAAATGTTAAAACAGATTTTTATGTAGTATCTTGAAATTGTCGTGACAAAAGGTTGAACATGCTTCTCCTACGCGTAAAATCCTTTCATATATATGTATGTATATATGTATGTATATATATATATATATATATATATATATATATATATATATATAT